>CAJQZM010041876.1:0-33310 GCA_907164665.1 Colias nastes | reverse complement strand
CGGGCCCGGGTCCAGCTCCAGGAAACAGAACTCTGGGGAACGTGATCTGTTAGTATATGCTATAATATAGGGTAACATAAATACGCTATATAGCCTATAGAGTAGGTAACGCCATTTCGTATTTTGTTTGTCAATAAAGTTGTGCAAAGTTATTTTGTTAAATAATAAGTAAACATTGCACACAATTATGTGCTTCGATAAAAATAACTAGAAACTTATGTATGGCTCTGGCCATAATATTCACAGAGTTTATATCTATTGTTATAAACATTTTTCATTTATTTCATCATATCGTAGATATGGTGAAACTATGCAAAATATAAGATACATCACATTTTTGTCAAACATAAAAATCTGATCATAGATTGATCTAAATCTAAATCATCAACAAAGTTATCAGGTATATTACCGGACTGATGAGTTGCAGGTTGCACAGTGGTGGTGAGGATCTGTTCTGAGCAGCGGTTCTCGCACTCCCACTCGCTGGCGAAGTTGTTAGCATTGCCTCCACATCCACCGTAGTAGAATTGACGACACCTAGGGTTTAAATGAACAATTATTAAGATTTTTAATATGATAGTTTATTTTCTTAGCATAAGGATTAAAATGTACCACTGGAAGAAACTTGTTCCCACGACACAGGGAATCCTAGTGTGGGAGCAAGGGTTTTCAATTTCTATGCATCTTATATTTTTTGGAAATAAAGTTTATTGTTTATTATTATTATTATTTCAGTATACATCTCCAAAATTTGCAAATTTGTTATTATATGGTTAAGAATTAAGATGCAGAGATTGAACAAATGTTTCAAATATATTTACCTCCTCTTGGCGGTATCGAAGAACCAACGTTGCGTATAATCGGCGCATTCACCAGTGAGAGCAGGCAGTGTGCATATTTCTTGTACTAGAAATGTAGAAATGTAATTAAATGTGTGTAAATATGTACGTGAAATAGTGATAAGTTATTTTCACTATACACTTAAGAAATAATAAACCATATACGAGTCTAAGACAAGAACAAAAGAAGCATGCAAAGTTAAGAAGATTAAGAGGAAGACATAATTATTTCTAACTACTTAGCATTCCGTAAATTACCAAGTCACGCAATTTACAATTAAATTTAAATCAATGCAAAGCAAAACATTTATCACAATACTGTATTAATTATTATTATTATTTACTCACACCACAGAGCGTTAATAAAAGTTGATCGTCTAATAATAAATATAATAACATACCTTTACATTCGAAGATTTGGTGAAGAACATTTTTAATCCACGTGACATTAAAAAGGAAATATCGTGCAATTAAATACATTATGTGATTATTCCACTCCTACCTTTCTGAGGTTTCCATGAAAACGTTTCTATATGTTGTTCTGTCTGTAGACTTATGAGCTAAGACAACGGCAACTGTAAAAGCACATGTTCATGTAGATGTAATTACCATATTCACTAGGGCAGGATTTAGAGCAGGCCTGTTCGGAGTCAAAACGGTTGTCGTTGCCACCACAGCCCGAGTAATAGAAGGGCACACATCTGTTCTCCGACACACTGAACGACCACGCCGGCTGCTTCTTGAAGCAGTTGCCGGCGTCTTGTGCCAGTGAGCATGCGGCTGTGCGGAAGGAGGGTTAGTACTACCAGTTACCACAAACGATATTATTAATTAGAGCATTCAAAACACCAAGAAATTGAAAGATAAGATAGTACCCAGATTGTTATTCTTAAGACACCAGAAACACCAAGCATAAGAAAGATTAATATTTTTAAATTAATGCAAAGATCAGAAACAAAATTCTCGCTAGTGATATAATTTTTTAGTACTGGCCTATGAAAATTTCGTTTCCAATTAAAAAGGAAAAAAAAGACGGGTTGCACTCCGGGAGTGCCGGCAGAAGTGAAAACTTGATTATTAACGTTCAGCATGTTTGATATTTTGGAATGGTATCCGTCTTACGCATGGAATATAAGGACTAAAAAAAAAAATCCGTCTTACGCTTTTTCGATCAGGCCACGTGTCCTGACGCGAGTTTAAGATTTTATACCCAACGCCGCTAAAGAAGTTTTCACTTCAATAATTTTCTACTAGATTTCATGCATTCAAAACACACACAGAAAGGAAAAGTTCTAGATAAAGGTGTGAAATGTCTCACTCTGCGGAGCGCCGGGCGGGTTGCAGCGCTGCAGGCAGGCGGCCTCGGAGCCGAACCGGTTGGCGTTGCCCTCGCAGCCGCCCCATATGAACTGGGAACAGCGCCGCGTGCCCGCGTCGTAGCCCCAGCGCAGGAAGTTGCCCGCGCACGACCCGCGCGAGATCGGTTGGTTGCATTGGTCTAAAACAATAAACAAGTAGACTAACAATCACCCTCTAAAAGTGTCCGAAGCAAAACACTGCCTACGCGTGTATTAGGCAGAGTTTTCTAACAAGCGATATATTCGTCTTTGAACAATACTATTTGAATAAAAGTCAATAAAAATACATCGAAAATTTTGTATCAATCAATTTGTGGCAATATGCCGACGCGGTTGAAATCTGAATAAATGACTGTACTACTGTATTTTATTAATTATTTCCATACAAATTACCTTCAGTCTTCTCAGGTTCACAATGTTGTTGACAGAGCTCCAGCGACTCGAAGTTGTTGGCGTTGCCGAGGCAGCCGCCGAAGACGAACTGCGAGCACTGCTCCCGCGCAGAGTCATAGTACCAACGCACGAAGTAGCCTTGGCAACCACCCTTCACCTTGGGCAAGTTACACGCGTCTGTAATTTTAAAATAATTTTATGATCTACATATTATAAAAATAAAAATTTAATTTAATAGATAAAAACTTTGAAACCGATTCTAAAGAAATTAAGAAACTAAGTAAAGAATTTCTTACAAAAACTTCTGTAAAATGTAATTAAAACAAACTAGCTACTTTTTGGTAAATCTGTTTGATAACAAACAGATTTTATAATACAAAACATAATATTATAATGTTCTACATTTTTTAATCGCCAATAGTCCTCAAAAATGTTCATGTGGTACCATTCTAACGCTATATCAAGTTGAGAAACCGAAAACGTTGTTTAATGTAAAGTTGTTCATTGCAGTATTGATCTATTACTTAGAATAGGTGAATGAATGAATGAAAATGCTTTTTTGCTTAAAAAAAAAAAACAAAGACAAGACTTAATAGAAACAGCAAAGGGCGGCCTTATCGCTAGGTAGCGATCTCTACCAGGCAACTCAACAATCAGAGGAAATATAACAATATATTGTGGGTGAGCAAAAATAAGGCAATACCACAGATTAGATGCAATACATAGTTGTTACACATTAATAAAATGTACAAAATAAACATACATAAAGCAAACGTCATAAGTACATACATACTAATGATAATATGAAATACAGAACAGGTGTTAATAAGTGGAAAATTGTTGATATATAATAATGAATGACCTTTGGGCGATGGGTGCACGCACACAGCCTCGCACTCATCCTGGCTATTGAACCGGTTGCCGTTGCCCTCGCAGCCTCCGTACCAGAAGCGCAGACAGTCACCGTACGTCATGTCGTAATAGTACTGCACAGAGAAGTTCCTGCACGTACCGCGGTCGTTCGCCAGAGAGCACGAAGCTAAATACAATAAATACTATAGAAACATCAAAATATATAAATTATATTTTGATATGACAGCTTATATTGGAACTTTGTTTTTCATTTCTCTGTATTTAATTCTTCTTTCTTTTTTATTTTGTATAAAATTCCGAAAAAAGCCGCATAAATATATATTTTATACATAATAAATTGAATTTTACAGAATAAACAATTAAGAAAAGTTTATCTTATGGAAAAAATTCATCTAAAAATATTTTACAAAAGCTTTTGTGGTTATTACAATGGTATTTACAAACACTATCCTACCTTGTTTATTTTCTGGAGCATCAGTACAGTTAAGGAACTTCTCGCCGGCCGCTTCCGTGACTCCATCTGGGCAGCAACCGTATTTACTAGTAGAGCAGTCGCAGCCAGCACCATCGGGGCCCTTTGCTGGAGTGACTTCGTCCCCGCAGCATCCGTACTTGGATTGGTCACACAAACAGCCCTGTAGGTTTGGTCCGGTAGCCACTGTGACTCCGTCGGGACAACAACCGAATTGATACGTGTGACATCCGCAGCCTTCAAATTCAGGACCTTGAGCTGGTGTGTGCCTAAAAAAATTTTATTTTTCTTTGTCAAAAATAACTTGAAGTAATTATTTTGAAAGGTCTGTCGTCGTAGTGATGAATGACCTATCTGCTTTATGATACCTATCTGCTGTGTGCTTTATACTAAAAAAAGGTTTCAATTAGTAAATCGCTATAAGTATCTACTATAATATTACCTGTCTGGACAGCATCCGTGTTCAGTGTATTTACATCCACATCCCTCGTTGTTGGGTCCTCGAGCTATCGTCTTGTTGTCTGGACAGCAACCAAAGTGTGCGTACACGCAGCCACAACCTGGAAATAATATTTTAAATTCGGTAAAAATGCAATTGTGTACATAACAATGGAATGTCTATCGCGACAATCATAGCAGCCCTCATAAACAATATAAAATGTAAACTGTAATTTGGTAATTTGTTAATAACATGCACGATAATGTGGGTTAAAACTAGTAAAGTGTGCGTGTTAAATAATAATCTGTCTATAGAATCTATATAAACACCGATAATTTATTTTTATATTCTACATAATATGAGGATGTTACCTTCAAAGTGTGGTCCTTCAGCAGGCTTGTAATTATCTGGACAGCATCCAAATGCAGTTTGTAAACAGCAGCCCTGTTGCTCCGGTCCATGCGCCGGGGTCTCGCCGTCGGGGCAGCAGCCGTACGCCGAAGTGATGCATGACATTACACATCCTTCCAAGTTCGGTCCGTGAGCTTTGGAAAAATATTGCCATTGTTAAAGAAATAACCTATCGACGATGACGTATGATTTTGATAGTAATTTGATCGAAACTTGAAACTTAATAAATATGTAGCGTTATTCACCTGTACCAATACCATCAGGGCAGCAACCAAATTCACTAATACTGCAAGGGCATCCTTCTCCATTCGGTCCAGACGCATCCGTCTCGTTGTCATAGCAACAACCGAATTCGGTGCTCGCGCAACCGGTTTCTTCTTTAGCCACTTCTGTTGTATATATGACAGTTTGTGTTGTTTCAGGACATCCTTCTTTATTGGCACCTTTCGCTGCAGTTTGATCGTCCTTACAACATCCAAATCTACAAAATGATTGAAAGTGATAATACTGAACAGATATGCGTGCGAGTAAAAGCATTATATTACATTGACAAGATCGTACTCAGATGATTTGCAAGCTGGTTGTGGAGGTGGACATCCTTCTTCATCGTTTCCTTGAGCTACAGTAATATTATCAGATTTGCAACATCCGTATAGAGTTTGGTTACATGGCATGATGGGGCAGCCTTTGACGTTATAGCCTTGTGCTGGGGAGACACTGTCAGGGCAGCATCCATATTTAGTCTCTTGGCAAGTTTGTGGGTTTGGACAACCTGGAATAAAATAATGAAATTGTATGTAATAGTGTATTTTTTATGCTGCACTTTGCTTTTGCCACGTGTTAGATGAGTTTTTACAAAATCAATCTATTAGCAAGTCACGGGCGAAAATAGTTGCCATCTTTAGGTTAGAAAAAAAAACTGGTGATATAATAATCTTGCATCAATCCAAATGTAAAAATAAGTCTTTATTTATGAAGAAAAGTAACCTTCATCGAAAGGTCCGGCCGCAGGTGACTTTCTGTCAGGACAGCATCCGAATTTGCTCTTAACGCATTTAGCAACTTTCCTCCTTGGTTTGCACTTGGGTTTCTTCGTGTATACTTCAACCGTTGCGGTCCAATCCCATGATGCTAAAATAAATTGCAAATGAGTAAGCATATAAAATAAATTAAAAATGAAAGAAAACAATTTTCTTCGGATTTATAAACAAAAGTTTATATCAGAGTTATGTAAGATTTGAATTTATAAATTATTGACTCACTAGTGCCTCCAGAAAGCGTGCTTTGTTCACCTTCTGTGGTAGAACCACCTTCTGCCGTGGTCTCTGTGCTACCTGCATCAGATTTTAATACATATTTATTAATTATAGATAACTATTTACTCGTAATACACTCTTTATGATACCTATCTACATACTTTCCGTGGGGGAAAATACGGTATGGTGATAACATTTGTACGCTGAGTTAGTATGTATGCTGTATGTTAGTATTTATTGTGTATCTATGTAATTAAAAATTGTAATAAATAGACACTTATAATATTAAAGATTATATTAGACTTACCTGTTTCTCCAGAAACTGTACTGCCCTCTGTAGTAGAAACTTCAGTAGTTGAAATTCCTTCACTTGTACTTTCAGTGCTACCTGTTAAATCAATATTTACATAAAATTTAATTATGAAGAGTTTTTTATTTATTTTGTGAAACTAGTTTTATCCAAATTTAAATGTAAATATAACTTAAGTTATTATTCGGGTTGTGTTTGATAAACAAAGACAATATTATTGAACGAATTATCTTACCAGTTCCATCAGAGGATGTTGTTTCTTTCGTTGCAGAAACTTCAGTTGTTGATCCTTTGCTTGTAATTATCTCTGTGCTGCCTGAGGTAAAAGAAACGTACATACATGATAATAATCGAAAATAAAATAAGCACAAGTAGGCCAGACAAGTGAAGTTAAATTTTAATTAAAATTGTCTTTAATTGAAAATGTCGAATCGATATTTTTTTTTATATTTTTAAGATCGAAACAACAATGAAATAAAGAAATCAAGAGAGCTATTGAGTCTTTAAATAAATAAAACAATTTTCAACTTACCAGTTCCTTCAGACGTGGACATTTCAGATGTAGAACATCCTTCGATTGTGCTTTCTGTGCTGCCTGTATAGTAAAGCATAATTATTTAATTATAATTTAAGGCTGTATGCATTTTATCTTTATATTATGTTCTTGAAAAATGATTTAAGACGAACAATAACAAAACAAAATCGAACTTTCTACAAGAAAATAATTATATGAGCTTTTTTATATTGAGCGGCAAGCATTTTATTATTTAAGATAAATTAAAATTTAATTTATTCTTAGATAATCTCGATGTTTAAAAATCCGTTTAAATGAATGTAACATTAATAATATTTACTTAAAATAGAATTTTACACAAATTGTACGTAAAAATGTGCATGCAAAAATATTTTCATGAACAAAACCTGAACGATCACAATTTGCTTACCTTCTAAAGTACTCTCCGTAGCTTCAGTGGATCCTGACACAGTACTTTCAGTTGACATAATTTCAGTTGTCGCCGTACTTCCGTCACTAGATTCTGTTGTGCCAGATTCTGTCGTTCCTTCCAAATCGGTAGCTGTTGATCCACTTTCTGTTGTTTCAGCTGATATCGTTGAACCCCCTTCCGTTGTTGAAGCCTCTGTAGAGCCACTTTCTGTTGTTGAACCCTCTGTAGACGCATTTTCTGTTGTTGAACCATATGTAGATCCACTTTCTTCAGTGGAGACAGCTGTGGAACCACTTTCTGTTGTAGAAGGTTCAGTAGATCCATCAGTTGATGAACTCTCTGTTGATCCACTTTCTGCAGTTGAACTCTCCGAAGTTGAAATTTCTGTTGTTGAACTTTCCGTAGCACTTTCGGTTGTTGAAGTATCTGATGAAGTCTCCGTTGTTGAACCTATAATATAATAAGAGAAAAAATATGATATGAAAAAACAGTACAAAACATTTCTTCTTAACGACGTAAGTATATTTATGTTATTACCATAAAATATGAACTTGATTTGTTTACATTATTTAGTATTTATATGTATTATCTAAGTTCTTACTTAATTTATTCATGAAAGAAGTAAACATAATAAAAACTACCTTCAGTTTCAGTTGAATAAGTTGCTGTTGTTTCGTCGGTTCCGCTCGATGTTTCTAATAGAAATAAACAATGCTTTGTAAAATATAGCAAATAAAAACACAATTTTATTTTAGAGGAATATCTAAATACCTACCGGTAGAAATGCTAGACTCTGTGGAGCCAGATGAAGTCGTTTCAGTTCCTTCCGTAGATCCAGATTCAGTTGTTTCGGTCGTATCAGTTCCTGTGTGAATAATTCAAAATTAAATAGTACACACCATAATAATTATCCATTATGAAAATGTTATATATTTATAGGTTCATATGTTTAATAAAGTAGTGAGTAGTTACAGAAATCCTGTCCGATCCCACTCTCAGGATGAATTTATAGGAATTCTATATTTTGCAAAGGATATTTTTTTGTAATAATACCTTCAGTAACTGATTCTGTACTTCCAGTCCCAGAGCTCTCAGTCGTACTAAATTCGGTTGACCCAGTTTCACTACTTTCAGTAGTGACATCTGATGTAGTTCCCTCGCTCACAGTGGATCCCTCTGTCGTTGGTCCCTCACTGATGGTAGAACCACTCTCTGTACTCAATGTAGACTCGGTTTCACCAGTTTCTGTGGTTGCTTCCGATTCTGAGGTTACCGTAGTTTCTGTATCTAATAACAATTATTTTGTTTCCTTAGTTTAATTCACTGTGTTCAGTAACTCATTGTAATTTATATAACTTGCAAAGTAAATATGAACGATGTGTTCTATTGTTTATATATAATATTATTGAAGCTATTTTGTAATTGAACATGAGTAAAAGGGATACCTTAATAAAAAAATGAATAAGACCTATGAACTCAAATAAAAAAAAAACGTACCCGAACTTGTTGATTCCGTTGATCCTTCAAGAGTTGTTTCAGTTATAGTAGAGCCATCTGTTGCACAACTATCAGTGGAAGCTGTTATGTCAGTACTCTCTGTTGATAGATCCGTAAAGGTGATACCGCTGCCTTCTTCTGTTGTTTCAGTCTCGATATATGTTGTTTCTTAAAGGAGAATAAATAGGTATATGTAGTTTTTACATTAAACCATGTTGTTTTTTAAATACACTCATTTGTTTTCAAGTTTGTTAGTTCACTAATTAGACTTGGTAAAAAATTATTCCCAATGTCTGCGCAATCGGGTTGATGAAAGAAAATAATTTTTTTTATTCTTACCTGATCCTGATCCAGATTCTGTTGTGAACTCGGTTTCAATTTCAGAGAAGCTGACCGCTTTACTAGATCGCGATCCCTCTAAAATTAATTAATTTGTTATTTAGTGCAATTTATAAGTACGTAATTGGATCCAATTAAAAAGATAAGGTTTCAATGAAAAAGTCTTACCAGTAGTAGTAGCGTCACTGATCATAAAGTCAATAAACTGAAAATTAAAATAGATGTTATTAAAAAGATGCATTTTTTTCCTATGGAGAAATTTAGCACAACATATTACTTACGAAGGTAACAGCGGTTGATTCTTTAGCTTCAAGTCCAGCTTCAGGATAATCTTCTTCCTCTGCAGGACATTCTTCATCATAGTCATCTTCATCCATGATTGGAGTAGATTTAGAATCAACTGGTAACATTTCATCTGTGAAAAATTTTCAACACTCAATTGTTATTAACATAATTGTTGATGTACGATTTAGCATTAGTAATAGTTAAATACTCTCCAAATTCTTTAAAATTTAAAGTGATTATTTTTCCGACCCAAATATCGACCAATAGAATTGCACCATTCGACGTCACGTGGTACAACCTACATGGTATTATACTGATAATTTTTTGAAAATTTTCTCTGGTCGTTGACGTCAAACTGACAGGTTGAATTCAATTGTGAAATTATTGGCCGACATTTGGGACGGAAAAATAATCCCCCGAATACCACACGAGCTTCAAAATTATCTGGCATTTCCCTCAAGGTTCCCTGCAAACAAATAAAGTCGTCAAGTTTTTCAGGTTAAAAAATCACGAGCGCGAAGCGCGAGTGATTTTTCCTGAAAAACTCTTTCATTTTCTCCTTCATTTGTTTGCAACGAACCTATCGGAAAATACCCGATAATTTTGAAGCTCTTGTGGTATTATAAGTGAATAATCGATATTCGTATTAACACATTTAAAGAAGCATAAAATAGATATAATATTCACCTTTATTACATGGTCCAACATTGCAAGCCTGTGTCGACTCCAGTATCGAGTCTTCGTCGCAGGCTTTCGAGCTCTCTTCTCCTTTCAGACACATAACACGCCTGTATTGTTCTCCACCGCCACATACTTTTGTGCACTATACAAGTATACAACACATTTTTGTATAAGTTTACATTTGCAGCTGTTTTTTAAAGCATTTTTAAAACGACCACCAATTCAAACTAGACTTCAGATAGATCAGTAGGTATTCTATAATAGGGGAGTATTTTGAAAGCCAAGTTTTGTTACAAATAATTTCGTTGATGAGAAATAATGTGTGCATACTATTTTGCGTAATTATTCGATACATAAAATAAAAACTACGACGTGGAAGTTAATTTTTAATATACAATTTAACATATTGATGTATGTTCAATAGGTATTAAAAATGTTTGTTCGTCATTTCACATGAGAGAAAACTCATAATTACAACCTAATATTAATTCCCTTAAAAATAATGACGTACCTCAGACCAAGGTCCCGCGAACCACTTGGCGGGGCAGAGTGCGTCGGGCACCTCGCAGGGCGCGGTGTCGCGGTACCGCGCGAGCGCGTCGCAGCGCGCGTCGGGCACGGGCCGCACGCTCGCGCCGTCGAACAGGCCGCAGAACACGCGACGCGTCTTGTTGCCCGCGCCGCATTCTACTGAACACTGCGGGAAAGTAATGTAACTGCTAAGCAACATTATTATTTGTGAATGATAACAATCAATTAGTTTGTAATAAAGTTATATTTTAATTAAATAAATCTGCTCTTACACATCAGGGAAAGAACAATACATATTACACCCAGCTTATTCATAAATTATTTTTAGTCTGTATAGACTAAAAATAATTTATATACTTTATAAAGGCTTGTATTCACATTTTTACCACCACCTATCATTTTTAAATGCTTTTAGACGCCAGCAATTTATACAAAGTGAACAACTATGGCTACAGCAACGAGGATGCGTAAACTTCTCTGTGCGAGCTACAAGACATACCCTATTAATTTACTATCTCGGTAACTTTAAAAAAATCTATCAAAAATAACTCACATTGCTCCACTGAGTAGCGTACCACTGCACCTCGCAAGCGGGCAGCATGTCGGGGTCGCACGGCTCCTCGAGCGCGGGCTGCGGGTGGTAGCTGCAGAAGCTGGAGTTCACCACTTGGTAGTCCTTCGTGGCACATTGGGCGAGGCGTGTGCGTTTCTTTGACAGGCAAGTGTCGCACTAGAATGGTATCGTTAAGATGAGAATAATTTTAGGGGCGATCACATTTTTACGTTAATACATCCACATGTTATTTTTTTAACTATAAAACCATGCGTTATACTATTTCAGTCAGTTAAAACCACATATTCCAGTTATTTCGAGAGACACTTATAAGATTACCTATATGTCAGAAATATAATATAAACACATTAGAAAAATTTTAACGAATAAAAAAATTAATAGGCATTTTGTCAAGGTATTCAAACTTGAAACTTTTCATGACTAAATTCAACAATAGGAAATCAACGTTTTTCCTTATATCCAGAGTTTTAAAACAATTATTTTTGTAGGTTTTAAAGAAATAGAACTTACACCAGCCCAATCAGTAACCACCCAGTCCACTCCATCACACGGATGCAACATGCAGCTTTGTTCCGCGGGTGGTCGTTCTTCAGGGCACTCGTCGTCATCGTATACTTCAACCCGACCGTTTATCTTCTGGAAACAGACCACTTCGCGGATCTGTTTTCCTGGTCCGCACAATTTGTCACACTAGAAAAACAAGGAGCGGTGTAAAAAAACGTTAGTAATTGAATTCTTAATGATAAACTGTGTTATCGTTTTTATTTTTTTAATTAGCTGTAAAAAAAACTTTAGTGTAAAAAATTATTCAATTTTAAATGGAAAAGGGTACTTACAGGTCTCCAAGGGCCAGTGAACCAAGTCGGGCAAGAGGCGTTCTGATTACATTCCTGGTAAAGTTCCGGTTTGGGTCCATACAGATCGAAGCACTCTTTATCAGCCGTGATCGTTTTCATTCTAAAAAAGTTTATTTACATGAATATAATGTAAGAAAATAAAGCATAGAAAAAATTGCAACGTTTTAATAAAGATACAGAACTGTTTATGTATTTTATTACAATATAAATTTATTAGAAAGGTCTTAACAAAATTCGTTATTCTGGATTTTCTTTAACAAATGAAGAAAATTCCATATTTATTACCTTCAATAGTGACTGAAACTACGTTACATACAATTACGGCAACCTACCCTTGAACAATAATTTTTTCGCAGTACACCTGTCGGGAGCGGGAGCCCCCCTCCCCGCAGGGCTTCGAGCAGGGGCTCCAGGGCCCCTCGACCCAGCGCGGCGGGCACGCGTCCGTGTTGCACGTCTGGTTGGTCGGGGGTTTGAGGCCCCCGTCGCACAGACTGTCGTCTACTATGTCGAGCTCTTCGCGAGACCGGCAAGACACCACGCGCGTTTGGGTGCCTTTGGAAGACGATTATCAATTATTTTGTACCCTATAATACTTAATTTAGACTAAGAAATCATAAAGAATTACTTGGTCAATTATGAAACAGTTTATTTTTGTACGAGAATGTCTTATTATAAAACATAGGTCTCTTAAATATTCGTGTTGTTCTGAAATAGTTAATACTTTTATTTTCTAAGAATTTTATTCTTAGGTAATTCCTTCAATGAAATATAACACAATAATTATTATACCTTTACTTATAGCTATCATTAAATGCATATATTAAACAACACATTTGTGTCAATTGTTTAACATCATGATATAACTAAAATACGTATAATCATACCTCCTCCGCAAGTAGCACTGCAAGGAGAGAACTCCTCATGCACCCAGTTGTACTGCTGGTTCGGTGGTGGCGCCAGAGCTGATGGCACGCTGTATTCGTATTCGATACCCACATTTTCTTCTTGGAGAAGAATCTGATAGAAATTGTGCAAATTATTAACAAGCTATGGTATTAAACTTGTGCATAATAATTTATTTTTTGCGTCACTGAATTTCATATAAGCTGATAACATCAGTAAAATAAGTCAAATTGATTTTTTAAATATAATAAAAATATCATTGTTTCATGTTGCTGTATCTTAATATACAAATGTGGTCATCAACACATTTCAGTATAAATTGTTTCTAAGGTATTTGCGTCTTTTATGGAAAATTAGGCGTAAGTCAAGAGCTATTTTAACTTTGGGGTATTTTTAATTAGAGACCTAGACCTACTATTTTCCTGTAGTTTTCGTTACTTACAGATAAATAAAGTGGTTCGGTGATAGGTCCCAGCGAACGCAGTTTGTCTGGTGCCGCGAACCCTTGCTGGCTCCTCTCGTAGTGCCACAAGGATCCCGCGATTACCATACTGCGGGGGAAATCTATGTGATAATCTCCGTTCAGGTAGTAAGTGTTGTCCTCCTTCGCACGTAGGGCTGGAAATGAAAATGATAGCAAGATATTAATTGGTTTTAATTGCAAGATAGCAAGGTATTAATTGCAAGATAGAAATTGGTAATTCAAACTTAATGTCAATTAAAGGAAAACGCTCTTTAAATAAAAAGTGGTAACTATCTACCTATGATTAATTTGCAGAATTTTAATGATCAAAATAAAAGTATTAAGGCTTTGGAAGTGGTTAGGTAATCTTATCACTAAAGTGAAATTATTGTTTATAAGGGACTTACCGAGATAATTACTGGATGCCTTTACTTCTGCTATAATTATGTTCGTAGCTCCTTGGGGTATTAATAATACGTCATTGTAACCTGAAAAATACAATAAATTTAGCCTAATTTTTCCAGTTTACTTCCTTTACTTTCCTTTCATTACCTAATTTTTCCAGTTTACTTTTTATAACCGTGTATAACATTTGAAAATCATATTGTGTGTTCTCTGCTTCTATTTGTTATTCTCTATTTCACCCAATAAGAACATGTACCTAACTAAATAATGTAATACACTATTCTTCTTCTTTTAATTTCTAATTAAGTCCCCATTAAACAGCTAGTCATAAAACATACCTTTAGTGAGATCTTGTGTGTCGATAACACCGGCGTTGGTGAAGCAGTTGGTGCCGTTCCCGCGGCACCGCCGGCACTTGTCCTCCCGCGCTTTGGACCCCAGCATCATGTCACAGCCGACAGGCTAGTTGGAATAAGTCATGATTAATATAAATGAATAATTAAAAAAAAAATTCCAGGGTATCAACCATTATTTTTATATTGCTTTTGATCGTAGATACTACGAAAAGTCTTTCATATTCTTTTATTTAATTAAAATTATTTACTTAAAAACTTATGTCTGGTTCCAATCAACTATGGATAAATTATAATCCGTGATAAATAAAATATTCAAGTAACATTATGCCCACATAATAATCAATATGCATACAAAAATATTGCAAGTGAGGATAATACACATTTTTCCTAACTAGTTAAGTATATTTTCAATTTTCATAGAATAATATTTAACTTCATATGACCAGAAAATAAAGCTATTATACTATTATATTATATTATACTATACCTGGCAAACACCATTCACACACACGTCAAAGGACTCTTCATTGCAGCGGGTACCATCCACCACCTTTTCCTTTTGACGGTAGTAGAAGCGCTCCCCACGCGGCATGCAGTTCAATTCGCAAGGGTTTGGCGCTTTCGTGTATGGAACCCATCTGAAATAATGTTATTCGTGTAAAATCTTCAACCTAGTGCATTTTTGGTCAGTTTATGTGGTTTTATGCAAACGCATTTGGTTTATTGATGATATTAGACCAAAAAGGATATACAATATACTTACATATAATATAATCCCGAAACCAAAAGGGCAGAAATATGTTAAAAATGAATTTATGGCTGTCTAAAATTACATACAAAAGTTAGAGTTAAAAAGGCTAACCAGGATAACATAATTAAGAATACGTACTTATGATTTTGTCCGCGGAACCTGACATTGTCATATTCAGAGCACTGTTCGGATCGGAAGTCCCCGGATGTTTCTGGACAATCTTGAGTTTGGCAGGAGAAGTATTTCGTGTCCCCGCCCGCACAGAGAGGCTGTCCATCTGATCTGGAATTTGTGTAAATAATTATATTACATTTTAATACACATGTTAATATCTATTGCATTATTATTTACACCTTTACAAAAAGATCTCTTCCTCTAATAGACAAAATGTGTATTCATAATTTTAGATACATACCGTAGAGACCTATATTTGAATTTTCATGCTTATTACTTTAATATTGTACGTTTTTTAAAACAAGCATTTAATGCTTACCCGAATTCTAAACATATCCTCTTCTGGCTGGCAACACCGCCGCCGCAAGTCCTAGAGCACGGGGAGACTTCGCCCCACTCCCCCCACGCACCGCCGCCTTCGCCCCCGGGTATAACATATGAAGATGGAAGGAAGAGCCCTGCGCCCTGCCGCCTGTGTCTTATTCTGTGACCGTGAATCTGTATAACAAAATTAAGTTACCTTAAAAATATCGATCGTAGAACTTTTATATTGTCTGTGTACGAAATTTCATTCAAAGCAAATCTTAATATAGAAACTAGCTTAAACCTTACTTTTCAGATCGTAATATTAGAAGGATCTTATTATAATTCCTTTGTCTTTAATGTTAGCTCTATCTCTATAAACTACTAGCAGTCCGCCCCGGCTTCGCCCGTGGTACATATTTACGTTTTCTCTACGTAAGAACCATCCTCGTACTTCAAGGAATATAATAAAAAAAGAATTAACGAAATCGGTTCAGCCGTTCTCAAGTTATGCGCTTACCAACACATTTTGGGATTCATTTTTATATTATAGATTAGGTATTATCACCTCAAAGAGGGAAATAATTACTAACAACCTTAATAATCATTATTTCTATCTAATAATGAATATAAAGTGTTCCTTATAACCGTATAAAACAACCTATCGTATGAACATATAACACGGCCACCCGTGGATGTGCAGGCGGCTTTATTGTCTTCACCGCGGGAAAGGTCTACAATCAACTCTACAATATTGTTATGACAATAAACAACTTGTAGCGATTCTCGAGCATTCGACTTTGTAGATAGAGAAGCGTAAAGGCTATTAGATTAGCGACTACGTTGAAATCATTAAGCTGAAACAGTTTTAGGAGCTTACAATTGGAAATAAATGAAATATGAAACCATGTTGATAAGCTGCTGCATTTGTTCTACGAGAATGCGAAAGTTTAGTAATAAATACAATTTATCTAATTGAGTACACGATATATTTAAGAGAAAAGAACCATAAAACATAATGTTTAATATCCTCTCCATATATCCCATATCCATAGATATCCCCTCCATTTAACGAAAGAAAGAGCACTCTATTAAATGTTTCAGTTGCCATCAACATACGCGTTATCGTTTACAAACAATTTTATTAGTAATCACTTGATTGTTCTTTGTGAAGATGTGACGATAATTATTTAATATGTACCTTGAAAAATCATAGACTGCTTACCGCCACTTTCGCGGCTCAAGACTCAAAAGTAAATGGTTACTACACTAGTGTTTGGATTGGGTGCGTACTGCATAATGCAATACGAAGAGGTATTTACTTGCGCCCACGTTAGACCTACACCTGCCGTGTAACCCTTAAGACTCAATAGTTAGTTCTCGTTAAAGATCAAAACTAATTTAATGTTTTCTAGTTCAAGTGGGTATACAATTGAGTGAAGTGCACGTATGTCATGAAAAGTGATGTACACTGTATACTATACCACAGAATACATAATAGTAGCTAAACGCTAACTATACACTCTTAGTTTGTTCTGTCAACATAATCTATCCTTCTTTAGTAAAATTGAGGAAAATCTGCTAATTTTTAAAAGGTAGAGCAGAAATTCGTCGTCTTTCCTTCTGTAGTAGGTAGGTATATTCAAAATTAATTTATAATAGAGTGTATTCGATTTGTTTAAGTAATCAGTAATTAAGCTTTAAAATCAGCAATTATAATTACAATCACAATAGTCTCTCGCATTAATTAATAAGAATATTTCGTAACACAAAAGAAGGCTCTCCATTCCATCTCTAGATTCTCTATCCAATACACGGAAAATGCTTAGCACGCACACAATCTTTGTACATATAAAAGTTATTAGACCGAGTCTTAAACAGGATAATATATAAAAAGACAATGCCCTCATAAATCGCTAATACAGCGCAATGAGCTAACCGAATTTTTAGTGCTTTGGACTTGCTGTAGATGACCGATCTAGTTGGTCATAAGCTAACGTACCCATCAATTGAAGGCGCCTTATGATTAGATTTATGACTATTTAGAGAGATCAATTAGTATTCGGTAGGGTTGTTAACGTTAAATTTTGTAAGCCTATCATAGCAAGCTGTTTTTTTTTTTAATTTTGTATTAATTAAGTTGTAATGATGGGCACTAGAGAATATATAATATGGCTGATTGCTTTACCATCACGATTCTTTCGTAATATTTGTTAGACTACAAATACTTTTTCCTGCTAAGTAGCATACTATTAGCAAACTAGGAGGGCCATGTTTATTACTTATATCCTTATTTCGAGGAGATAAGTACTTCATTACTCTCTCTCTTGGTCCACGGTATAAATCAAGATAAAACATATTCCTTTATTAATTGAATCAAAGACATTAAAGAAATTATAATAGCTACAACCCTTACGTGACAACCCTACATATCATGAAAATGTTGGTCTCACGCTGTGAATTCCACGTGCTTTAATGTTATGTGATGTAGAAATGAAATTGAAAGTAATTTGTATGGGATTATTATTACCACGGCTTTTAATTTATAACTAACTTAATGCCTGCGGCTTTTCATAGATTCGTGGGAATCTGTGACGAGATTAAAATCTTGTTCTTTACATTTTCAGCGCATAAAATACCTATATAACAATTAAGTATAAAATGTTAATCATATTTTGTAAAATTCATGTCAAATAAAAAAAATATATCACAGAAAATCATACTCTAATAATTGACTTACGTAACTATACAATTTTTTGAGTTTGTTTATCTATCTTCTTGTAGGTATGTTTGATTGAAATAAAGAAATGTTCTATTTTCAACAACTATTCTAGTATTAAAAAACCATTCTAATCATAGATTGTCGATTCATACAACCGTCCGCAAATTGCGTCCAATAGACGAAGCAATTCGGCATCTAGCTAAAAATTGATTTATCGGTGTATTGTGAAAACAGATGTCTTATTAAATTGGACGGTTTAAGGTTAGATGGTGATTTATGAGAGCGGCGGTATTCAAAGTCAAGGCCCGTTGTGGTGAGGTCAATTATTATAGTCGAACGGCCTATTGCTTAATATGTGTTCTTTGGCATTCACAGGGTGAGGGTCAAACCGTCGGGAGGTCCAGCAATAGACATTAGTTTGGAAATACAAATATTTTGAGTACATAGTACTTGTTGCAATGATATTTATTGATGATATGAATTTTTAAGGTTTCAATAAAAATGTTAGTTTTTGTTTTTAATACTCTTTACGAAAATTATGTTAAATGTTGCTAAAATATTAACTTATTATGGTTAATACCATTTTATAGTTTAATAATAACTACTTACGTGTGAGAAATGATGCCTTGAAGCCGTCCACGATATACAATTAATAATAAAGATGGCTGCCACCAGCAGCGATCTGTAACAACAAATGCAACATTCCATTAATATCAAGTCCAATATGTTATTGCTATATACCTACAATATTACAATGTATTACTTTGTAATTAATTAAGACTCAACATGTAACTTTAAACATGGTCAGAGATTTAGGATACCATAGCAGCGCATATCGTTATAATAAACCACAAAATGTGTTCAAAAATATTTTAAAAGGCTTCTGTAAAAAGAAACTTAGAATGAAATAAACGACCACACCATAAGCCCTCAATCTAATGAAAGTCGTAAAAAGGCTAAATAAAACACATAATTGTCGCTATACGACATAAAGTTTTGGTGTGAAACTTCCATTTAAGGTAATCTTCCTGTTTCATACTACTTTAAGTAATAAATATAAAATAATAAACATTCGAAAAATGTTAACAAGTGGACGCGACAGAGCGATAGATAACGTGCATTTTATCGCTTTCCGAACATCTCAAAACACTTTGTGTCCAATTACACGATTTAAAATTGAGGTAAGTATTTGATAGGTTCATTCTTAGGTTGTCGATGAAATTGTTAGATATGAGCGGCGTGATCTGCTGCCGCGCTTCTGCCTGATATCATCTTTATTGGTTGTGGCTCAAGTTATCAAATTATTTGATGCTACGAGCGACCGCCCGTGAATGTGGAACGAATAAAAAGTAAATATCCTTTTAAAGCTTATTTTAATAAAATGTTTTTTTTTTTGGGTTGAATATCAGCTATTATTTCCCTGTTTGTGTTCAGTGATCTTCTATACGATACTTACCTACTAGGAGGTCTTGTAGGTCTACGGTAGATATAATCCTTACGTTATTTACTAGGATTGATTCCGATTTCCAGTTTAATTTGTCAATTGAAAGCTCGAATGTTTTCCCAACTTGGACCAGCACAAAAGCTATTTAATCCCGTGGGATAATAAAGTATAGAAAGTAAGCAGGATGAAAGAAATGTTAATTAGCGGCCATGACTCTGAACAAAGACGTATTCACCTTGATATCATAGTAATTAGTTTGTGAAAGACGTGGTAAAAGCAATGAAGGAATACATTGGCTTTATATATTCAACTTGAAATGCAGTATTAATGTTGCATAAGCCTTAAGAATTTGGGAAATTTTACGATAACTTGATAAGCAACAAAAGATGAATTCAACTGCTACTTTGTGGAAACGGCACTTCAATCATGAAAAAATATTAGTAACGTTTCTAAAGGATTTATTTGATAAGAATCTATAGATATAGCGAAGACTGCATTGAATAATAAATCTGCACATGATGAATTGCAAGGGCATCAATTGTAAATAAAGGAGGATGATCTTTAAGGAGACCTACGAAATACAGCCAAATATAAACATCCGGTCTGATCATCATGTCCTAAACCTAGGTCTAGGTCCGAATCTATTGCGTCTTTAATATTCAAAGATTTGCAAGTATAATATTGTACTTTGTACCTTTGGGGTCTAACGTCGTTTTAAAACTTTGTTTATAAAAGGATGGGTTGAAATAAAGATAATATTATTATGACTATGGGCGTTATTATTATTTTTGTGTTCTTCCTTATCTCTTATCCTTCATCAATGGATTTATAAAATTCATCAATGATGTTATTTTTTTAAGAAAAAAATACGTGTGGCCCTCGAGGACTGCCGCGGTAAAGCTATTGCATAGCATCGCATCGCTGTGCCGGTTGGAGTGGGGGGTGTTAGGTTTTTTCGTTACGGAATTTTTAAATTCGGTCGCCGCGCTCAAAGTCTGAGATAAAAGCTATGCAATAGCTTAAAATATTTTATTACATTTCTCTACATCAACTGACTCTACATAATTTGAAGTTTAGAAAAAACAATGTGAAACCGCATCCGTTTGCAATTAGCAAATATTGTTTTGTTTCTTTATTTCGTAATAAGCTTTCGCTCTAACAGAGTCATTAACAAAGAGTGCCTGTTGTTGGTTTTTACATTAGGACGTGGTTTTAAAAGACATTTCTGGAACAACTTAATTGCGCGGTAGATGTAGTTGCTACGTATTTTAAAAAAGAAATGGATATTTCACTCTACTTAGGTCATATTGTAACGAATGTGATTATACGATTTATTTATTGTTCGCCTTTCTAGCACAAAATTAATATAGTCGTAGAGACTTGATCCTTGGCAGATTGAGATATTTTTATTTCAAACCAAATAATTTGAAAAGTGGGGACACATAAGTCTAATACAATTTCCGAAAACGTGAGTCACTTTTATGTTGAAATTGATATTTTTGGTTTTATCGCATTCAAATGCTTTATAAATATAAATTTATAAAGAATAGAAAAAAAAAACTCAACTTTTATGTCTAAACTTTTTATATGTCATATAATCCAAATAGGAAAGGAAATGTAAATTATGTTGCATAAACACAATTAGTCATAAATCGCCCACAGCACGGCGAGGATGTAACATTTGATACAAATGTGATGATACGGTTAATTTGCGGCATTGCGAGATGAACTTGGCATTGCAAATATCGAGTTCCGCGGGAAGGTAAGCCGATCCGCCTGTCAATTAACATACAACGGCTGAGTTATAGCCGCTCCATGGTTTTTTGTTCGCTACCGAGTCTTTCTTTTACGATTGTTTTGGTGGCAGCAAATGACTACGACAACCGTGTGTTTGGAGAAGTTTCTAGTATTTTTGTTAGGTATAATTATTATGGAAGACATAAGCTGCTTTCAACTCATAAACTTAAGCTAGAATGAACTAATTTAGATATTTTATTGGTTAATCAACCAAACATAAAACTCATATTGTCATGAAATACATGGAAGTGTCTAAACTTTACTATAGAGCTTTTCTTATATTTACAACAGCGCTGTAAATAAAAGAAATAAACAGAAAATTCGTAATTGTGTTTATTTCAACATCTCGTTCGTCACTTGTCTGAAATGTAATCTGGCTACAAACCCTTAAATTACCATTTGTGAAGGTAAAAGACGTGGGAACTATCGGACTGTAATCTGTAATTATATTGTAGAAGGCATTTTTTATTTGTTTGCGTGTTAATTCTTTGCTTTAAAACATTTTTTTATGAAACAAATTCTTGTTTGTTTTTTTTTTTATACTAGAAGTGTTCAAACTGTAGATGTAGGTAGACTAGTAAAATTTCATATAAAATATAGGAAATTTTTAAAGGAAATTTCACTAGTCTATAGAAAGTTTTAACCTCTAAGCTTTTAGCAGTGAAAAAGCTTCGTGTAAATAATGAAATATTAGAAATAAATCGTAGATATTCATATCTATAAATAGATAAACAAATAGCAAAAGCTAAAATGTAAGCAAAAAATATTATTTCTTTACACTTCCCTCGTTTCTTTGAATAGGTGCTTGGCACAAATTGCAATGTTTACCTGGCTTTGTTGAATTTCGACAAAGATTTACTCAAAACTCGAATACCTACTCTTGTTTACATTATTCTTACATTTGCTTTATGTAATCGTTTGTTATTGTTAGCACTCTATGGTTGTAGAGTTCATTAGTATATAAGATTTACTTGTAAAATAAACCTGGTAAATAAACTCCAATAATAATCATCAACGACCAATTACATAAATAAAGTCAAAAAAATAATTATGAGATACTTTTATGGTACGTTATAAAATAAAACATTATCACCTTGTATAAAACAAAGTTGCTTTCTCTATCCCTATAATATCCATAAGCATGCTTAAATCTTTAAAACGTACAGTGATTCAAGAGGAAAGTTTTAGAAAAAGCGGCCGAAAGCCGCGGGCATAAAGCTAGTTTATTAATAAACAAATCATTCACACAAAAATTTCTTGGTATTCGGGTTTTTACAGCAATCGTTCGTAATTTCGCTTGTTTTCATAAGAACATGAAAAACTAATAAAATTATGAAATACCTAGCCGCGCCCCGCGGTTTCACCCGCGTGGCTACGTTTCTGTTGGTGTTAGCGTGATAATATATAGCCTATAGCCTTCCTCGGTAAATGAGCTATCTAAGACCGAAAGAATTTTTCAAATCGGACCAGTAGTTCCTGAGATTAGCGCGTTCAAACAAACAAACATACAAACAAACTCTTTAGCTTTATAATATTAGTATAGATTACTCATAGGCGTTGTCTCGTAAACATGCAATTTATAATGCAAATGGCAGTGTATAGGCCGCTGTATCATTATAAAATGTTTACGGGAATCGATTTCATGGCTGGTTCATGTTGATGCTTATTTGAAAATAATGCTGGCGGAAGATATCGCAGAATGTTAGCAACCACAGCTTGTTATGTAGCTATGTTGTATTTAAATAAAATATTGCCACGGCGCTACATTGCTCTTATACATATTTAACATACTGGCATTCCGACCGCGGCTTCGTTCGCGTTTTAGGCAAATATTTTTTCTTTCACTATTCCAAGCCCATTAATTCATTTTCTCTCCTAACAACGACCCACCCGTGTGCTATCGAAAGATCTAGGTTTAGGTTCTTTTTGAAAATGCACAGAAAGCATATTGCCGACGTATTTTTACAAGATAAGTAGAAATTATTACTTAACTTCAGCATAGTTCACATAACTATTACTTTTACAGCAAAAGTATTTAAAATCGCTACAACATCTCGCAAAATGTTATAATATCAGTTAAAAAAACATTCACGTGCATATCGAACGACTGTATCATAACCATATAAAATATACTCCAAGTGGCTATTGATAGCCATTTAAATTATTTTTAAACGCATTGTGTATGCAAAGTCTCATTACGCGCTTCCGACCTGACGCCGACGCGTCTGCTAAAACTATTAACATATAGTGTAAGAGCCCTGTTCAATTCTATTAATATGTTTTATAATTATAATAATGCAACGATGTGATATTATAATTAAAATTTATATTGTTGAATGATCAAGAAAGTAATAGTTAAATTTTGTACAGTTATTTACGTGTTACTATGTAAATAAAGGAATTAAAATGCGTATTAATATAGTTAAAAAAAATATAAGAAATAAACCATATAAAAATAAACGTTTGTCCATTATAATGTCATATACGTGCTTTAACACAACAGAACATCATCTTTTAGGTTTTTCAATACCTACTTACACATTTGTGGCAAAGATGATTGAAATATTGATTAGTAATATTATTTATTATAACTTAACTCTTAGTCTAAGCGCCATGTAACGAGCTAAAAATATCAGCTGATGCGCGTTAGAGCTTGAAATGCTATTATTTGTGGATAAATGCTTTCCGCACTACGCGAGTATGTAATTTATGACTCCGTTAAAGTATTGTTAGAACTTACGACGTATGAAAAATCGTCTTACATAGTAATATTCAAATTCAAATTCAAAAATATATCGTCTAACGAAGTCACGCAACATGGAAATTCGTATTCATACAGGTCTAAATTTATACACCTACCTATTGTACTGTTTTCAGATTTACAGTGGTTTCAAAAGTTCAGAAAGTCGTTGGTCCTGAAGACTACAATAATAAAACTTCATTTTAAAGGAAACTATATTTCATTCCAGCTGTCAGCATAATTGACGAACTTTTATAAACAAATGTATCACACATCGCAGACATGTATGATGTAATGTTGCTAATCCATATAAATAGGTTATATTAATCGTAGACAAAGCCCACGGGTATGGCTCGCCAATTTTAATATGTAACTGTTGAAATGACGCCATCCTAACGGGTGTAAGACTTCCAAATGAAGCGACAGCTCATATTGATGTCTTCCAACAGATAGGCAATGTATTGTCATTTTTATGGAACAATAACTTTGGTTATTAATTGGTGCAAGATACTTTGTTGCTAACGTTCAGTCTATTGCTAGCAATATACATAGTTTAAAGATTTGTAGATGTCATACAAAAATTCTGTGAAGCTTTTTCTTGAATCTTCAAAGTTTGTAATTATATAAAAATATCATTTAATATTATTTCTCCTCACATTTCCTGCGAGGTAAGGGAAATAGGTACTCTAAATAATTTGTCTGATCTTAATCTAAGATTAAATGAACATGATGATGATTCACAAAACATGTTCCACATAAAAATGCAACAAAGCAGGAGTTTCCATCATCCAGTAATTTATTTTAAAGTTTTATCGACGTATCTAGATCATAAACAAACTCTTGTTTCCTCTATCAATCTGTCAATAAAAAGAAACGAGTGTTTTTAAAACTGGTGCAAAGTTCTCTAGATTTCAGTAAACCTATGTTCGCCCACGCAAGGTGAATGGTTACTAGGAATAAGGTTGCAGCCATAAATTTACTTGATGTTTTAATTTATCTTTATATATACCTAATACTCGTAATATTTACATTACATTTAAGATTATTCCTAAATAATAGTTTTATGCAGTACACTTTATTGAGCCATGATAAAACAACTTCGATAATAATTATCACCAAATATTGGGATTACTTATTTTATATTTACTTCGTTCTGAATTAGAGAACTTTGGCTTTGCGATACTCTTATGTTCAGGTAATCTTAGCAATCTTCGTATAACTTTATTTACTTTAAACAAAGAGACTTTGAGGTATTTTCCAATTAAAAGCGATAAATTATATGCAACCTTACCCGCATTTTTAGTACTAGTTTACCGGATTAATAGTCGTACTGTAATCAATGTAAACGACGTAAACACACACTTTAATACAATAGAGGCAACCCTAATAATTACAAAGTAGCACAGGTCGGTCGTTCACTACATTCGATTAATAGGTAGTTAATATAATCCTTTTACTAAGCAACAAATAACAATATTAGCTTTGTCCAAAAATGAATCGATGATCATATCACCCACAATTATTAGCACATTTAAATTCAACGGCCGATGTTTTTAATATGTCTGCTTTTTGGTAGCAGCTATTGTTTTAAAATATTTATAAGTGTGCATAATTCCGTGATAACTTGTTAGTTGATAGGTACGTCATTATTTAAATTTAAGTGCTAGGTACTCATGTTGCTCATGATTGTAAACCATGTTCGAGTTAAGCAGAAAAACGCATAGTTGGGCTGTTGATGGGTCATACACCGAAAACTAATTTAATTTTTTTTCCTTTAAAATTATTATTGTTTCATAAAAGAAGGAAAACATAATAAATAAATAGGATCATACATTTTTCCAAATAATCTTAAAATTTTATAAATTTTCCCATAACAATTACATAATTGTGGTTTTGGTTAAAAACTATTTAACAAATATTTTACGACCAAATTTTCCTCATTAAACAAACTTATCAAAGCCTCAACATGTGCATTTTAAATATGAATTTTCATGGAATGGCGGATTCTAAGAAAATAAGAAACGGGATAATTTTTCAACTGTAATAACATCTTGTGGAAGTTGAATTATAAACAAAATAATATTTCTATGGATAACATACATTTCGCAGTAGTCCGCTGTAGTATATTTATTTAAAATGTACCTATTATACACTATTAACATAATAACATTGTCTACTATTTGTAACGAAAGAAAAAATGTTTTGAACGAGTTGTTTGTTTTATCTGTTGAGTTACTTCTATTTAAATAAACATGAGATTTATGATTCACCTTTTACGTTCCCACTTCATATTTTCTTAGTCAACCTCTACGCCTACTATTAATAACACTTTAGGATTGAAATATTCTAGATTAAAAAAAAAAAAAGATTTTTTTGACAAATTTTCAAATACTGCATTTAAATAAGAGTAACAACTACAATCTCGCTGTATATTATGTGACGGTATCTGCACGTTCCTAATAAAGATGTTGATTTTATTTTAGGATATTATATTTTGTATTGGAAAAAATAAACAATCGAGTATTTAATATCAAAATATTTTTTAGTTTCTATCCCGGTATATATGATTTAACCCGAAGCCGGTACGAGCTAGAAACGGTTAGGAGCCTTTTATGTGCTTTTATTGAGAACCGATAAGCTTTTATATAAGTTTATAAAACTTCAAAGGCATGGGTTTGAGGAAAATCTACCAATCTCAGTATATAATAACAAACATGGATTTCATAGATTTAATAAAATAATTTAGTTTATTGTTTTTATCTTCATAAAATAATCGTATGAGCTATAAAATCGTAGCCAAATCGTAATAATTGTTCTGACGTTAGACATTGCGTGGACGGAGCATTGAACTTGACTAATATTTTTGAAATGATTTTTTTAAGCTTTTGCACTAGTCTTTTTTCATAGTCCTCCGCGTAATATGAGGATAGTGGCCACTAATCATTTTCAATGATGTCATGAATTTGACATTAAATCGTAAGCTAGGTTATATGAGAGAAAAGCAAGAGAGAGCGAGAGAAATGTAATTATCTAATAATGTGTAATTTCAAGAGAGAAACGTACGTCTAGTTTTAAAGGTTATATGTTATATGTAGGTATTATTTATTCATAGAATAAAAAAGTGTAAATAGTAGAAAAAAAGTAGTAACGTGCAAATAAAAGTTAACTAAAGTTTTATCTAGATTTAGTTTAAAGTACGCTTGAAATTATGTGCCTAAGACCAAATAAATTTAGTTAGAACTAAAAACAACTTAAACCAACACATAGAATATATTCGACCCAATTTTGTATTAGTACCGCGACTGACTCGCTTGGCTGCGCCGGGCATCGAACCCAGTATCACGAAAATGAAACAGTCGTAGCGGTTAATGATCTCTGAAACTTTATTTCTTGGAATATTTTCGCGGAACTCTATTGTTAAGATGCAACATCGTCTACAAACTCTGATTAAACAAAAGATGTGGCAAACAGAACTAAAATTAATGCATATTATGAGGAAAAGGAAACGAAAAGAAAAAGGTACAATTATTCTTTGTATAATTGCATTATATAATGTAAGTTGAAAACTGGGGCTTCGTGTATACTAGTATGTTCAATTTGAGTTAAATGAACAATTAAGTTTAAAATGAATATTAGTCTAGTAATATTGTGGTCGCTGTAGGCGTCAAATGCCAGTAGGTGCTCACTTACCAAAAGCGAAAGAAAACGCATAGAATATTCAAAAATCGATACCATAAATCGATAATTTAGTGGTAAGTTAAAACCTATATTTGTCATTTAAGTATGAAAATTATCATTCAATCAATTTGTGTGGGTTAGACTGGCAAATCGTGACATCGTATTAGGCACACATTTATACGTGGAACGCGCGGAACCAATCTGATACGGTTTTGATTGCCTATAGTTGAATTTTACGATTGCCGTGATTTATGACTGAAGTGATTAAATACAATTTGGAGAATTATTTGCCCCAGTTTTAATTTTTATTGTAGTCACTTCTGATTTCAAAAAGCCAATTTTTTTATACTTTCTTAAAGCTTTCTTTACAATTAATGTGTAATTATTTTAACAAATTTTAGTATTTTGATCTAATTTGAAGGTTGGTTTTAACTCTTTGTGCAAATTGTTCTCAATATTTTAGTTGTTGTAATGATAGAGTTTAACATAATATTTACTCCAAGATTGGTAATATATACCGTGAATTGATTCAATAGAAAAAGCTTTATGAGCTTTTACGATGAGAATCGTCACTGCAAGCTAATTTGATCTGTATTACCTGCTGAATATAGTTCCTTTTAAATGTTTTCAACCGCGCTATACTAGGGTTCAATTATTTAATACTTAAACGGGTCGAGGGGAGGTGTTAGGGGTCAAATAAGGAAGACCTATGGAGGAGACCTCAACACCTGTTATTTAGAAGCGTACCTGTGGCAAGATGCCAGCCTAGTACCAGGGGTCTATGAAGCAATAGAAGGTGCGATTACCTGGCGCATGCGTCCCACCTGTTCTACCTGTATCTATAACCATTTATTCTTGACCCAACAAGTGCTTATTGACGAGGGTTAATATTATAGAAAGGGTAGTTCGAGTTATATTGGCCAACAAAACCAGTGTCACCTGTTTGACGCATGCGTTCTTGGTTACCTTTGCTTTTCATTTTAGGTTTGGCACGCGACGTGTAGAGTCAACTCTACCTCGCTTACTTTCACTTTTAAGAATTAATAATTATTAATCGTTTATTAAGGCATTAGCTATGTAATGAGAAACGTAATTTTTAACTGCAATTTACGTCGTGATTTATTATTAATTTTTTCTATTTAAAGTGAAACTTTTATTACATCGTCTCAAACTTTTTGGTCTGTGTAGCGCATGTCGCGTGACGGTCGAACCGTACGATAATTATCGTACAAATACGATTATTTTGTGCCTAAGTTTCACTTTTACCGTGGTTTCATAAAACCACACAACATTTTTCTTAATCAGTTTTTCTTTTTTTAAATTACTTAACTAATGAGCTGTTTTTGAACAATTACCAAGCAAACATAAACTGTAAACAATAGTGGTTTCTGACCCGTAAGTGACATGTCACATACTTGGAAGTTGCCGAAATATTTCGCAAGTCAACGACCGAGTAATCGTCTAATAAGTAATTAGATGTCGCGTCCAGGACAACGCAACGCAATTAGTTGCGTCGTGTTAGAGCTAGCGCGCAAGAGCAACTTAGTTGCCCGGCAACTATTTTGTCTCTGTCGCTGTCTCCTCGCAAAGTTTTGAACGATGCGCACACGAAAGCGACAGCAACGCAACTTTTTCTTTAAAATTTTCTGCATTTATCAACATGGATTTCGAAGAGACGGTTGTGGTCTGTGCTCTTGTCCCGCATAGTTCCCATTCCCGTGGGATTTCCGGGATAAAACCTATCCTATGTGTTAATCCAAGTTACCCACTATATGTGTGCTAAATTTCATTGTAATCGGTTCAGTAGTTCATGCGTGAAAACTGAAAACCATACATACATTTCCTCTTTATAATATTAGTATAGATATGTAATCGTAATTGAAAAAAGTTAAGTAAATGTGCAGTTCCAACAAAACGAAATAACATGTTTTTCTATGGCGTCGTTACTAGATTACGTTGCTGAATTTTGTTGAACTGTCAATGTTGCCTATTAAAATGGCTCTACTATGGACAGAAAAACTACTAATAATAAAAATAACTTCATTAAAAACAATATTATTAATTATTATTAATTTATTAAATAGGTTTGAAGTCGGTGCCAAGCACTAAGCACTTAGTATTAAGCCCGTGCACCGACATCAAACCTTTTTAGTAAATAACACATCTAAATAATATGTAGTAATTACATATTAATAATATCAAATCTTTTTTATTTTTTACTTTTCCGTTTTTGAAGTCGGTTGTTTTTAACGAAGTTATTTTTATTTAATACTTTTTAGTGTATTTTTCAACACGAATCAAACGAGCCCAAACTCGATAAAGTTGAGTCAATATATTACTAGAAGATTCTAAGTTAATATGGCCACCTTCCGATTCCATCATCAAATCAGCTCTATGTCATAATAATGTTTCATCGCTATCCAATTTACATACGTATACAAAATTTCAGCTCAATCGGTTACCTGGAAATGAATCAAAGTTACTTGCTACATTTCAATTAAGTCATCGAGATCAGACTACTGGGCAAAAACTACTGGGCTTATCCGAATAAAATTTATGGGTCCAATTCCACACCATTCCGCATCAAACAAAAAAGAATCACGTAAACCGGTTCAGAAACCTCGGAGTAATCGGTGTACATACATAAAAAAAATATACCAGCCGAATTGATAACCTCCTCCTTTTTTTTGAAGTCGGTTAAAAACTACTGTGTACGAGAATAAATACGTTGACATAAATACGTACTATCGCTACGCCGCCGGACGCGGCAACTGGCCGGCGGCCGCCGACCGGCAACGTTTTTGTCGCCGTGCGCGCACTTTCATTGAAACCAATAGATAGGGCGACAGTTGCGTCGCGGGCTTGTCTCCGAACCCGCGGACAAAAAAGTCTCCCGGGAGTTGCGTCGCTACGTGCGCGCACTTTCATACTAGCCCATAGGTGGGAGAGACAAAATAGTTGCGGAGACAAAATAGTTGCGGAGACAAAGTTGCTCGTGCGCGCTAGACCTTAGGGGTCAATATTGACTGGTGGGACCATTGATCTCACACGTTAGCTCAATTCTGTAGACTTTGTTGAGATTCTTTTGTTTTCCATACATGGCAAATTTTTGTTATCTTTGGTTACGTTGTTACTTTCAACCAATGACTCTATTATACTAGTAGACGCGGCATACGCCAACATCATTGCACTAAAAAACAGCGTAATTAATACATACCTACTTACTAACGCATTATCACCAATACAGTTGTTCTCTCTTTCACTCTCACGCACGAGACATAATACATGTCTCACTCATGTACTTCGTAATAACAACTGCCGATTAAAATATAAAAAGAACGTCCAGCCACGACGCTGAATGGTGCGTGACTAAGTGAAACTCGGGCACTTAGCTGAGTTTTTTCTTGCCAAAATAGAGAGCGGGTAACGTATCTAGCTTTTTTATATATCATAGCTTTCAACGGTTAAGCTATATTTTCCTAGTACTTAGAAAAAAAGACGGGTTGCACTCCGGGAGTGCCGGCAGAAGTGAAAACGCGCGTAGTAGAGAGGGGATAGCTGTCTACTCTCCATCCGTCTTACGCTTTTTCGATCAGGTCACGTGTCCTGACGCGAGTTTATGATTTTATACCCATTACAGAAAAAGTGCTCAACGCCGCTAAAGAAGTTTTCACTTCAAAAATAAGGTACCTAAGTTCCTAAAATGTTAAAAAATGTTAAAAAACAAAAAAGCTCTGTTTAATTTTAAGTCTTTTTTTATCATATTATGTTTGTAAATGACGAAAAGGTCAAAGTCACAAGAATGTGACTTTTTGAAATAATTTAATAGTACTATCAGTATTTTAACCTGACTGCAGTCTTTGTTAGGATTAAATCTTAACCTTTTATAAAATTTGTTTCGTCACGTTGCGGTCAAGTACTTCCTTCTTAGCAGCGTGACCACTTTTAGTAGATTTCTACTTTTTTGGTAGATTTGAGACAAAGAGAACGATGATTTAGTAGTCTGATAATTTAGTAGTATTTTCAGTAGAAATTCAGTATCGTTTAGTAGATTTCAGTATAAAATCAGTATTTTAGAACATTCTGAAAAATGGTAATCCAAAACACAAGTATCCAGGCCAAAAAAAGAAAATAGCAACACTAATCTCTATGAAGTCTTGCGTCGGGGATTTCCATTTTCCCGTAACTTATTATCTCTGAACTTATTATTGAATACGGTGCTAGCTATCTCTGTCATTCGGTTAGTGGAGTTTATTTGTTTCGAATTGGTTTGTTTTGTTTTCGTTTGCGGACTTGTGGAATTAAAATTTTCAAAACAAAAGTGAAGTTTACGTCATGAAAAGAAAGTACGAGCAGCACTATCGTGCTGAATGGGAAGAAAATCCATCATTTTCATCCTGGCTGTGCAAATGTCGTGAAGATAACTTCAGCGCTTTTTGCAAAGCCTGTAGCACAAAAATATTGCCTCGACTGGCTTCAATCAAAGAGCACAGCAATTCAGCCAAACACAATAAAAATCTAGGCATTAGTCGGTAAGCTACATCACATTAACAAGAAACCCAAATTTGAAAATGTGAGCAATTTTGCGAATCAATTGCTTTGTCTTCCAGTATCGAACGCAAAATGCGAACGCATTTTTTCAGCTATAAACAGAATCAAGACAGAGGATCGTAACAGATTCTGTAATAAAAATGTACATGCAATCCTACATGCAAAAGAGGATTTAAAAAATGCTGGAAATTGTACGAATTTTAAACCTGAAGAATCAATGATTCAAGTTATGAAAAAAGATGCAACCTTTTAGAAAAATGTTAAAAAGGATGATGAGAATAAATAAATAAGTGTAAAATACAAAATTTTGTTCAATATGTTTTATTTTATACAGGCTGTATACCAAGTACCTTGAAAAACATAATAATTATTAATGGTAGAATAGGCTGATTAGGAAGGCAATGAGGATATAATCACTACGTTTTACGTTTTAGAGGAAGGTAGAATTTTAGTAGAATTTAAAACTGGGATTGGTAGATTTTGGTAGATTTTAGCAACTTTTTTGGTAGATTGTGTAATTAAAAAGTGGTCACACTGCTTCTTAGAAGCCCTCTAAGATTGGAAAGATAAAAGATGTATTTTTTTAAGGGAATGCATTTTGTTAACGAATCTTTCTTCGTTTAAGAAACTAGTTTTGGTATCATAAGCTTATACTTATAAATTTTGTATCGCAAAGAGAATTAAAATGATCTCTTAAATGTTTGAAAAAAATTGTAGAGTTACACCAATAATATGACGAAGATGTTAGGTAGGTATAGTGTATTTCCTTGATCACAGGTTGTCTGGTAGAAATCACTTGTTAGTGATAAGACCGCCTATTGTACGATAATCCTATTTGCTGTTATTCTTTTTGTATTGTTTTATTTGGTGTACAATAAAGAGTTAATTATTATTAATTATTATTATTATTAATGGCATATTTTAAAATGTTTTAAAATGAGTTATTATTTATTATTCA
>CAJQZM010041875.1:28362-46349 GCA_907164665.1 Colias nastes | reverse complement strand
TTCCTAAAGATATGACATAGGTACGTAATGAAATATTTACCAGTATATTTATGAACATGATTTATTTTTAAAATTAAAATACCATAAATTTCCATGGCTGTGGATTATACTTAGGGAAATCTGATGAAATTATGTTATGAACTGGCCTACATTGTGTTGTTTTCTCCCATTTGATACCGGACATGCGGCCCATATTTTATATCGGATAAAAATCTAAAATAGATAAAAGTAGATAGATAAATAGTAATTAGAAAAGATATTTATTTGTAAAACTTCACAAAATCTTAAAATTTAAACGTCAGGGCATGTCATGTTACTGCCTATATTTTGTTTATTTTAGAACTCTATATGCATGAACTTGGCATGAACCAAGCATGAACTTACGTATAAGTACATATAAAAAAGGTCGGACGGAACGGAACCCAGACAAAACTGACGAAAGTTTCTCTAGATGAATATTTTATAGAAACGAAAAACGACGAATTTTGGATAAAATCATAAGATTCATGTTTGTTTGATATTGAACTCATGTCTGGACAGATTTTATAGATTTAAGTATAATTATTATATTTCAGGAAGATTTAAGACCACATGACTAAATAAAATAGAACAGACAAATTTTCTTAAAAACACAGCTTAAAAACGTGCGAATTTCTTACCTACCTATTTTAGTAGGATTGTTGCAAATTAAATAAAATTTATTTATTTACCGATAATAAATGTAGATTGGATCTTTCTTTCTTGGATCTTTTTTATCACTTTATCGAAAGTGATGCCCGCCGCGGGCCGCCCATAACCATTCACGGTGTTAGAGCCACCCAAAGACGTTATATATACTTCGTTATACAGTGTCCCAAGAAGTATGGATATACTGAAGCCAGGAGGTAGAGGACCTAGAGGGCTATCCGAATCACCCCCATGTATGTGATACGATTTTTCGTATTTTCGGAGTTGACGTTTTTTTTTTAAATTTTCACCTATTGCCGAGTACGATGAGATTTTTATTTATGGTGACGTGACTTATTGCGGTAGATGCTTGATTTTTTTTGTGTGCTAAGCTGAATAGCCTGGCCTCCACTATCCCCCGACCGAAACCCCATTGATTTTTTTCTGTGGGGCTACTACAAAGACGAGAGAATGCCAAAGTTTGGACTAAACAACCCGGAAATTGAGAGTAGCAGAAAAAACCATTAAAAATAATAGAAAGGCATTCAGACGTTTAAAAAAACAACTTCCGGTCATGTCGCACTTGCATTAAACAACAGGGGGTCATTTTAAATATTTCTTGTAATTTAACACCTTGTAATCGGTTTTAATTTGTTTTTATTAATTATGTAAATTAAAATTTTGCACTTACTACATTTAGATTTAAATTTTTCGATTGAAGCCTTATGTGAATAATAAAATGAAATTTTCAGGGTACCTACGTCACTATAAATAAAAATCTCATCGTACTCGGCAATAAGTGAAATTTTAAAAATAACGTCATAACTCCGAAAATGCGAAAAATTGCATAGCATACATGGGAGTGATTCGGGTAGCCCTCTACCTCCTGGCTTCAGTATATCCATACCTACTTCTTGGGACACCCTGTAATATCTAGTCTAGTTTAGAGACTGTGCACTGTGCAACATGGTGCATAGATGGTGAGTTCGAGTGAGAGCATTTTTATTTCCATCTTGTCTCTTTCTAATTAGGTGACCATGGCCTTATAAAATAAGGGACAAATTTCTTGAAAAGCGAGCGTGTAAAATATCCGGTACATTATATTGATGATATCTGTAGGAAATATAAAGTAATACTGCTACTATCGCAACTGGGTCTGTTCACGAAAATAGACTACTACCTAGCCTACTTATATGCGTGTTTTACTAGATTTCTTTTATTGAAATAGGTATACAGATAGGTTCAAATAAAATTCAGTTAATTCAGCAGGTAATGCGTTTACCTCAAAAACGGCAGCACTTTCCACATTTCATTTTTTACTATGTAAGTAATTGATAAGCTTTTGATAAGTAAAAAAATAAATACAAAAATCCTTGAGAATTTGAAAATTGTAAATTTTATTTATTTATTTATTTTTATAAGTATGTACTTAGAAACCAATTTACTGAAACGTCATCCTAATTCAACAGTTACGGGATAGGAAAAAATAATTAAATAAAAACCATTTTGGATTTTTTATATTTTTATTAGATACATAAACATAGAAGCAATCTCCTCACCCCCGCTCATGTACCTGAAACGGAAAATAAGCAACATTATAATCAGTACTCCATGGACAATAGAAATTATCATATACTTATTGAGCAAGATTTTTGTTGTTAGTTATTTTTAAGTCCTTACAAATTAAATATTATTTGTAAGGGTGGAGATAACTAGTAATATTTCCTCTGATTCTTAGCATTTATCACATTTTGGTGATAAATGACTGCCTCGGAGGAATAATTCAATTTATTTTTAAAACTTTCAAATGATATCATGTAATGAAAAAAACACGAGCTTTATTATAATATACATTAGTTATTAAAAATAAAAATGTAGTAACTTTTAATTAATATGGTACAAGGCAATATGTATTGAGTATATCCAATACTGAAATTAGCAATTGATATTATAGCGTTTGTTGAAAATGAATGTTACAAAATATTCCTCATATACCTAGCTTCATGTACCAACAGCATGTAAACTTCACTTTATTGGTGATATATATCTCAATGATATTGTTTTAGTATAACTATGTAGTATAATGACATTGGTCTTTATTTACAAGATAATCTCATCCCTAGACTAAGAGCAAAACGAAATGCGCTAATCAAGGAAGCGTAAATAAATATCAAAGAAATATTAATGACATTTCTCTAGTAAAAATTAATGATTAATTTATAAGTTCAATAGAATTTACTTTTAAAAAATATGTACTTTCTCAGTTTTGTTGTGTATATTTACAATTAAATTATTTGTTATAATTTTATAAATGTAGTATTAATCCTTAATCAAATTTCAAAGGTTTTACTCTCTTGAATGAAATTTTTTTTTTAATTTATCAGTACCTACATAGAAAGCTAGAATTTAATTCAACATGCTAATGTCAGTAACTACTAGACAAATTTCAAAAATATTTTCACAATAATGTGTGATTCCCAAGTAAAGTAATAAGATAGACTATGTATGCTCCACAGGCAAAGTTACGGTGGACTAATAATGCCTAATTATTCATACCTACTCCCTCTTTCTCTTTATAAATTATTAAGTTGAAAATCACTTACAAAAATGTAAAAATATAACATGTGGACTCATTAATCCAAAGGGTTGTTTAAAAGGTGTGAACTACCTTTAATTCATATTGTTTATGTTTATTGAATGAACAAGAACTTCAAAACCAAAAGAACGCATGGAAAATTAGGTAGGTACCTACCAACAAAAAACCAAATTTTTCATTTTTGGACAAATAAATTACATGGTGGTATTAAAGGTGTGAACTACCTAGTATTTATATTGTTTAAATCTATCAAATGAACAAGAACTTTAAAACCAAAAACACACATGGTTGTAACAGATTATACCTAATAAATACAAATTTTTTTGACAAAACTACACAAAATACATGAACACAAGTTACAAAGAAATACAAGCAGATTAGACTGTCTTTATGTATCAAAATTAACTTGTTTCATCTTATAGAAATTGAGAAGAGTTTAATCTAACCTGAAATTCATCAAACAAGCATGTTCTGTTCAATTCAATGAATATTATCAAAATGAAGTTTAATAGTCTTAAATCTTAATACATGCAATACTGTAGGAATAGAAGTTTCGAGTTGTACCTATTTATATATAAAACAATGAATGAATTGATTTTCAGTACAAACCATAATTTTTCAAAAATATTTGACTTGAAAGATAACTACTACAACATGTAATTACAATGTCTCTTTATGAAGGAGGTTATAAACATGTTTAGTTTGTTTATTAAATTTGCCCCTCACGGCTCACCGGTAGGTAACGAATTTATATGCAATTAACTTTCATATAAAAGAGAATATTCGTTTCGTATGAAGTAAATTAAATTTTTATGCTTACCCATATTATTTAGACCTCGCACGCATCTTCCTCCGTTTACGCTTTAGCCTTCGCATACGCTTCTTACGCCACTGAAACAAGATTCACACGTTTAATTTATGTCTTCGAAATCACTAAATAACTTGGTAAAGAATAGTTAATACCTTAGCTCTCATATTTCTAGGCTAAAAGCCGAAAAGATTTTATTAGTAAAACGAGTACAGCTCTTGGGATTCAATCGATAACTTCGGATTCAGAAACGTGAGTACTCCGGTGCAAGGCCGTGAATAAAAGAAGGATTTGCAAAAGCCAAAACGTCAAGCTGTAGTATGTTTGAATTCTGACAGCCAAGAAAACCGTGGTGACATTTTGGCATGGGTCTAACCACAGACCATTAATAATTATAAAAGTGTATGAAAGTGTATGAATCAAGTATGAATTCATACTAAAATAAGTAAATCTAATACACTAATAAAGCCACACTAAAGCAATATGTTATGTAAGTATATTGTATTAGTAAATTAACGTTAAATTAAAGGTTTGTTACCATGAAATAATGATTATAGATAATATAAAAAACAATAACAGACTTTCGCATTTTCGTATATTACTTAACTGAGGATATCGCGCCTCTTTACGCCTACATAGCTTTACACTTAGATCATTAAGTAATGGATGGAGTACGCTGGCAAATGTTCTAACTAAACTTTCTGCTGATTTTGGTGCGGGGAGGGTAACTCACACTGATGAAACACAATGAAACACAACACTGACCTCTATGTGTATAGTTATAGAGGTCAGTGTTGCGCGTCCACTCCGCACGAACGCGCCTCTCGGTCTCTCGTTCAAGTCTGCGCGCGTTGTACGTGTTTTACACGCTCATTCTTTCATGCGTTCAAGTCCGTGTTCGACGAGGTACGACTTCACTACGGCCGGCGCGACTACAATCCTCCGTAATTTTCACACACTCCAACGCGCCACGTTTTCCTTCGTTCAATCGCGCGCGATTATCGTTTACACGCACAATCTTTCCTCTTCCCTCAAAAACGCACGAATAATCGCGCGCGAAAGAATAAGTGCATAAAAAAACGTGACAAAACAATCCCTCGCGATTGCGCGCGCGCGCTTTCCCGCGTTCAATCCCGCGCACTCCTAATCACGCGGTAAAGAGCGTGCGTGTAAACCCGGCTATTAACAAGAAACGATTAACGATATTGAATCAAAGAAATGTCTAAACTTGTATAATTATTTTCTTGACTTGCTATTTGTTTGTTGATGGATAGGAACTTATGAACTGTGACGTCACACGGAGCGCGCCAAATGGCCGCGTCGTTTGAATGTGTTTGAATAATTATTGTCGATTTGAGTTGGGTTTTTTTAAACATTTTTTTTATATATTTCTAATTAATTTTTGGCTGCGAAATTTTTCTCCCATATAAAAACTATCGGGTAAAAAAAGAATCATGCATATTCCCTATTCACAATACAATACCAGCCACGAGTGGATTGCTAGTTTTCTGGAAATTATTATTTTGTATTTAATAATATTTTCTTCATATTAGAACACTAAAATTTAATTTTATAACGGTGCATTATCATCAAACGAGCGAATGCTCATTCTAACCCCACTATATCAAATTCTTTTAGTGTTCAGTAAACCAAAAAGACTAGGGGGGAAACAGACAAAGATCATTCTTTCGTTGTTCTTAGTTCGTTCGAAAAGATCCTATGAAATGTTCTATGAATGCTCGCTCGCTCGATGTAAACGGCGTTAGAGCGTTTTCACATTATCCGATCCGATATCGGATATCGGACGCCGATAGCCGATATCCGATATCGGATACAATTTGCCCTTTCACATTGTCCGATAAAATCTACGGATAAAATCGTTCCGATATCATCATGAGTGTTGCCAGAATTTTTAGAGAAAACTAAACTAAATTTGCCAGTTGATAAAAAAGGTATAATTATAAAAAATTCTAATGACAGATCATAGTTGTACATACATTAAAAATAACTACGTTAAAAGAAACAACTTCAAAAAAAGAAAAGTAAAATGTAAAAAAGATTTGATGTCATTAAACTCAAACTCAAACTCAAACATTCATTTATTCAATTAGACTACTATTTAGTAGCACTTTCGAATCGTCATTACATAATTATTTTTAACATTTACCACCGATTCGGAAAGCAGTATCTATGGAGAAGAACCGGCAAGAAACTCCATTAATTACTGCATAATATTTAGATGTGCTCAGATGTGCTATAATTTACTAAATAGTTTTGATATCGGTCATTTGTATAGTATATGTTAACACATTATAAATTAAATAAATTTATATCAATACCTACTACAACCTATTATTAGTTAATAGTTTTAGTAATACATATTAGTAAATACCTTTCAAAATCGATTAAATGTATTTTTAGCAAGACGTACCTAGTCATTTAGTCATTTTTTCACTATATTATACATTTATAAAAGTTCATGTAGTACCTATGATAAATTTATTTAGTGATACAATCTTTGTTCACATTTTCTTTTCTTTTTCTTATTACACTGTAATATCCTAAAATAATATTGTCAACCCGTTCAAATTTATTTGTAATATGATTGTTGTAATTTCCTGTAAGTAAAGATACATAAATTATTTTATTGTCATAAGCAATTATTTTAGAATTAAGAGTTTTCAAACTTTGTATTCTTTGTTGTAAATTCAAAATAAAAATAAAATCGGTGTGAAATCTCCTCCTTTTTTTGAAGTCGGTTAAAACCAAAGCACTCAATGACAACAATACAATAAACAGCACAACCAACATCCGAGTAGGAGGAGGAGCGAGGCAGAATGGGTTAAAATAAAGATGATAGACACTAATGTTTTCGAAGATATAGATATTTGAATTTAAGAACGCAATATATTTTTGTTTACTTCAGTTCAGCCAATTGCCGTATATTTTAATACGGTAATTAAAATAGCTGCCGTATAAATCGTATTTTTAATGCCTATAAATACTTAAATGTGTGTTTTCTTAATAAAAAAAAGGTTTCTTTTAATAGAAAGGGTTTTAGGTTATGTAAAGCAAAGAATTTTTTTAAAGATTTAGCGCCCTATAAGACTGAAAATACACAAACTAGTGCTTTTTTGCTGTTGGTATACTGCCTTTTCGAAAATTGAGTTGGCAACACTGAACATTATCGTCCGATAGCCGCTGGCATATCGGTGTCGGCTCCGATATCCGATATCGGACCGGACAATGTGAAAGACAGGTAGGTACATATTTCATACATTTTACTTCCCTCCAATATCGGATATCGGCTATCGGCGTCCGATATCCGATATCGGATCGGATAATGTGAAAACGCTCTTAGGGAGCATTCTTCTTCTAGTTCTAGCTGTAGCTCTTTGTTCTTTTAATGTAAATCCACCTTTATACTTTTACTCTTGATACACTTTTTTACTCTTTTTTTGTACCTAAGCTTTTCCCTACTATACTGTGTATGTTTTTCAAATATATTCATTCAAAACATTCTAATTTCTTGTTTGTTTTTCTATTTCATCATACCTTATACTTATTAGGTAGGTAATTGAACATAGAAATCTAAATAACAAGACTTAACATTCAGTTAGGTATATAGAATGGCTCAGGCTCATGCATGAACGAAGAAATGTGTAGAAAATGAAATTCACTAAAAAAATAAACACTTGTTATTAACCCGTGTTCTGAATTCTGAAGACTTGAAGAGCCGACTCTATGAAAATTAAATTTATGAACAACCAAATTAAAAAAACTAGAGCCAATGAAATAATATTCTAATGAATAGGTAGGTATACATACATTTTACTTATTCGCAAACTGGATACTTGAAATATATAAATCTTTAGGATATCCAGGGCAACAAAAAAAATGTTTTGTTATGCTGTTTTCTTTTCTGAGAGGCGATAAAGAAACTAGAAAGAAAAAAAGAAAAGAGTCATAAGAGTCTGTCAGGCCTAGATATTATTTTTCTTAGTACCTAGCCATCGGGAATTGCTCCCAGGACCCGTCTAAAACCACGGGTTACGGTTACGGCGACTTTCTTCATATTATTAGTTATAACTAGACTAGCTATACGCCTTTGTTTTCAAAGAAAAACCGCATAGTTCCCGTTGTATTTCCGGGATAAAACCGTGTAAATAAGTGAAGTCCCATGTCCCCTAGTGGGGTAAGGGGCAGATGCATTAATCATCTGTTTCACTGATCGATTTTCTTTAGGGACAAGTAGGTGATCAGCCTTCTGTGTCCTGCCAGACCGAGACCTTTTTTTTTCTTCGTCTCCACCGGGAATCGAACCCAGGACCCCTCGGCTCTACGCTCATGCGTCAATCACTGTACCAAGGAGGGAGGAGGGATAAAACCTATCCTATGTTGTAATCCAAGTTGCCCTCTATTTTATGCGTGCTGAATTTAATTGTAATCGGTTCAGTAGTATGTGCTTGAAAAAGTAACAAACATACATACATACACATACATCCATCCTCACAAACTTTCACATTTATAATATTAGTAGGATTTATAAAAAAAACTATTATTGAGCAAAATGATGAAAATGAGGAACATTTTTTAAATACAAATAATTACACTAATTAATTTCTTATACCTATTTATTTCATACACACAATTTTCAGATGATTTAATTCCATTTGTACATTGTAAACTAATCCTATTATTTTATTAAAATACAAAATTTATAAAGTTTTTCATTGGTAGCTGCCTACCTACACTCATGTTGGATGTGAATCATATTACTTATATTATTCGTTTTTCTCTTGAATGTATACATAATATAATTTCTAGTAATAAAGCCAACCATAAAACCATTTAAATAACTTATGTATAGTTTAAATGTATCATTTTGAAATTGGGTAACTTTGATTATGATTATCCTAATATGATATAGAAAATCACAAAGTTTTACATTTTCTTAGTATTTTCCATGTAGACTCGAAATGACCCGATTTACTAAATTTATAAGTACTTACTACTTATATTGATTTTCAATATCAACGAAGATAAAAAAAAACATTTATACAAAACATCAATAATCAAATAAAAAATAATAAATCTAATAGAAAAAACGGTTCATTCCAAATTAGAAACAACCAAAGTTACCCATACTACATTAATTAATAAATATATGAAAGTAATATTAAAATAAACATATTATGTAATTATTACAAGAATGAGCCATAATATATCATACCCAAAGAAAGTTTTTTTTTAATAATTTTAATTAATACATTATTTTACAGAAAAGTTGCAAATCATTATTTTGATACCTAGACATACTAATTAAAAATTAGGATCTAATATTTTACAGCTTTTTTAATACAGTAAAAAAATCCTTAAATTAAAATAATAAAATTACAAATTTCTTCATCATTAAAATAATGTTGTTTTGTTTTAAACATCTCATTTAACTTACAAAAACAACTGAATTTTCGCCTAGCCTTGTGAAAAACTAGCGGTTTTAAGCCTTACTGTTTATCTTTATTAGTAAAATCGCTTTGACTCTGAATGGCCATATTGGGCATGTTTTTTAATATGTCATATTGTCTCTGTGCCTTTAACCAAGCACTTTGCATTTCCATTTGATGCCTAAATATGGCATGCGATAAATAATCAGCTTGAGAGCTCATTGCAGTATTGGCATTTAATGTAGGAGTTATGGGTTGGCGAATAGAAGGTAATTTACTAGTAGGTATTAAGGGTTTCATTGGTTTTAGGCCTGGTTTAGTATGGGTGTGTGAGTCTTTAGGAGACTCACATCGAGGAGCAAATATATTTGACAGCTGGGGATTCAGAGGCGTGCTAGACTGGTTCTGGTCTGCAGATGCAGTACTTGTTTGCTTTTCTTCTGCTATTACCAATTTTGGAGATGAGCTTGGTGAACGAGTTTGAGACCGTGGTGATGGTTGTGTAGAAGTATTTGATGGCTGTGCTCCCTGATAATTAGGTGAGGCGACATTCGAAACTGTGGGATGAATTTGATTTGTTGATTTGTGAGCAATTATTTGCTTTGGCATTTCTTGTCTAGCACTTAACTGAGATATATTAGTAGGAGGCTTCTCTAATTTTACATGAGCATTGTTATTACCAGTGGGAATTCTTAATGGTGATGAAGTTGTAATAGGTCTTCTAGATACACTTGGAAACACATCTTGTGATAAAGTCAAGGGAATTGATTTAGGAGGTAAGTTTTGTTTTTTTGCTAAATTGGCAATAGACTGCATAGTTTCAAAAGCTTTTGTTTGTTGAGGGCCTAATTGGCTTTGTATAGTGTGAGGAGTTGATAAATCAAGAGCAGTTGACGTTTTGTTTTCACTTGAAGAAGCACCAGTAGGAACTTTTGAATTAGCATTGTTCAATTTATTTGCCGCACTAAAAGCTTTTGGTGTAGCTGGTACAAGTTTTGGTACCTGTGCTTTATTTTTGGGCACTTTCACTTTTGTATCTGTTTGAAGAGATTGTAATTGTTGTTCAAATGTCTGTTGGAATGTAATTGGTGCAGCTGTGTTTCCACTTTGTTTAGCCAATTTAGTATCAGCAATGGGTTTTAAGTTTGGTACTGGTCCTTTAGCAGATGTCTCACTACTTTTATTATTTGATTTAGGTTTCACCTCACTACTGTCAGATTTTTGTATATTTGATTTTGTATCTGTTGCACTCTCTGGTTTTGTCGCCTTTTTTGTATCAGTTTCGGGAAGTTTCTTGATTTCAATATAATTGTGTACAGGAGGGCTTGGTGCTTTATGATTAGTACTATTTGTGGGATTTATGAGGTTCTTATTGATTATATTTTTCTTTTGTTCAGAAATAGGTGGATCAGAAGGGCTCTTTTGATCAGTTAGGGTTATTGATAATGAAGAAGGTATATTAATTTTACAGGAATCAAATAATGATTTTAGATTATCTCCTGTATTTTGCCCACTTGCAGTTACTGATGTTTTAACTTGAGATAAAATTTTACTTCGGTCAATAGTGGGATCACTATTGTTTGCCAAAAGATCCATTCTTAATTTCCCAGAAAGATGAGTTTTGCTTGAAGCTGCTGTTCCTGTTGTGCTCGGTTTTAAATCGGGCATTTTCTTGGTAACTCCTTTTGGTGTTTCATTTGATTTATTATTTATTAATGATGGGGAATCTGTTTTAGATAACTGAATTTTAAGAGGAGAAACAGTTTTCTGTAGTGAAGGAGAAGATGTGGACATAATTTCTGGTTTACGTTTAGGTGTAAGATTGTTTTGGGATTCAGCTATGGTTCTTTTCTGTCCTGCATTATCTGTTTGTTTTGGCAAATTACTAGACTGTTTGGAATCTTTTGATGCCAATGTTGTATTCGTTATATTGCTACCTGACTGTGTGCCTTTTGGGGTATTATCAACTGTTTTGTTTTGCTCTACATTTTTTACATTTTTCTCATTGATACTGGCTGTTTTAGAACTTGTATTAGATGATGACACAATTTGAGATACTGGTAATTTTGCTTTTTCAAGCTCAATTTTTACCTTTTTCATTTCTGGTAGATTATTTCCCATATGGAACTTTCGTTTTAATGTATCTTCATTCTTTGATGTGTTTGGGGTTGGAACTTTATTTTCCGTCGGAGCATTATCTGATGCATTTTTGGTGGGAGATGTTTTGGCTGAGGATGAACTGTTCTTAGCCGTCAATTCAAAAGAATTAAGGAACTGTGATTTTTCATCTTCATCATCATTTTTCTTTATAGGTGAATTACTTCTCTGGGTGGAGCTTGGTTCTTGATTTGGTTTATGACTGTCAGATATATTATTACTCTTTTTTAAAGGGTCATTTGATTTTTTAGCATTGTTATCATCTAACATAGGGCTAGCAGCACCTGAAGAGGCTTCTGATGCAAGGTCATTTGTGTTAGTTATAGGGCTGTTAGAATGAGTATCTTCTGGAGGGGATGCTTTCTTGTCCTGCAATTGAGACCCCTTCCTATTTAAATCAAATAATCTGTTTCGAATTGCAACATAATCAATAATTTGGTAAAAAAATCGCATAGGTTCATTTCTTTTCCAATTATAGATATAAGCAATGTCCATTAATGTATAATAGTCAGGCAAAGGTACTCTTTTGTACAATATATCAATAGCAAATTGTGTGCTATCAATATCAAATTTCATACTGAGAAATTTCTTTAGATGACTAATATTAACAACAGCAGGACATTGCAAATACCTTCTTGCAGTTGTTGATGTTGATTGTGATTCATTACTATCAGATGATTTACTAGAGATGCTGTCAGTATCAGTTACATCAGAATATTCTAAGGAAAATGAAATAACATCTTCTGGACTAAATATAATTCGCTCTGTGTCTTCTCCTCGTTGTTCTGGAGTTGCTGATGCTGCTGGACCAGGCCGAGAAGAATAAAATTGCTGGCGACGTTCCATTTCTTTTTGGAAAAGGCCTGGTACCAATTTGTAAACTATGTCTTGAAGTGCCTTATCTAGTTTAATATTAGGTTTTGCAGAATTTATCATCATTTCACATACTGGGCAATATTTTTTAACCTGAAGATGCTTTATAATACAACTACGACAAAAAGAGTGTAAACATTCGACGATGGTGGTAGCATCGATATAATAACCACGACATAATGGACATGTAATATGTTCATTTACTTCACCCAAGAGAGTTCTATGAGGGACAACAGCGTTGTTGCTTTGTGCAGTCATTTTTACAACTTTTTTTTCCGTTTGTTTATTAGAAGTAACCATTTTTACATTTCGTTGCACAGCGTCACTAAACACAGCAAAAGCAGCTGGCACACGATAAATATGCTACAAGCAGAAAGTTTATGAACTTTACATAGTTTAATCCACTTTAGATTTTCATTTTCACGAACTTAAACAGCAAGCTCTCATTTGTACAGTTTTTACAATTAAAATTAAACTCATTCATTCATGTAAATATTACCTAAATAATTGCGATTTGCGATAGGTATATCATAGAGATAAATCATAGAGTTATGAGTAACAGACTCAAAATTACGACCACATCCTCAAGTAAACATAGACAAAAAATGGAAATAATTAAATTAAAGCTTCGAAGGAGAATGGACTAAAATAAATTCGAATAAAGTTAAAACAATTTGTTTATTACAAAATATGTTTGTTATAACAGTATGATTATTTAGTGGTTATACCGTGAAGGTTGTACACACAATTAAATGGAATAAGAATTAAGACAGGGTGTTGGGAAGGTGTTGGCACGTCCAAGGCACGTCCGTAACGACGTAATTCATAATCACTCTGTGGGCTGTTACGTCAAATTTCGAATATTCTCTTGTCTTTGTATTTCATACACTTCACTGAAGTGACTTCAGTCAGGTTTCGCGCCAAATGCCAATTCGTTCTTCACATAAACTTTTAAATTATTAGGTGAATTCCATGTAGTGTTTTACAAAGTTAATTATGAAATCATACCAAGTGTCCTAACTCCTAACAAGTGAAAAACGTATCTACTTGTTTAAATAAAACATATTCGAAGTAGTGAAGAAAAGGTTAGTGCCACTATATTAAAAGTTCTACAGTTTTCTAATTAAACAGAACTCGTATATCACAGATTCTAGAAACCTTAAAAATTACCATTATATATTACCATTATCTTTCAATACTCTTTCAATAGCATTCAATTCATTCCATTCCAAGCATGTAATCCACACATAAAAATTACCATTTTATTGATAGTGCATTATTGCTGACATCTATCTTGGAGGAAAGTCATCTATATGTATTCCAACTAACAGGGTGCTTACTCCTTACAGGTATAAAAATATCAAATGGCTACCCTACAGTCTACAATTCCTTTTAAGCAGCGCAAAAGAACATGTCTGGGCAACAAAAATAAGGCAAATATCGAAAATGAAAATATTTTGAATATTGACTGTGCCACTCGGAAAAAGAGAGTGTCTAAAAATATTTTAACTGATGATGGTGAGTGAGGTGACACAATGTCAATATCCCAATTTAATTATAGGTATTTATTTATGTAATAAAAATTTTATTACAGATAATTGTTCACCACCAAAGATTACTAAGACAAAAAACATTACCAAAGACCAAAATCAAGATGATGTTACCGAGTAAGTGAATATCAATTTTTTATTCCATCCTGAACACAGGACATTTATGTCCTGTAACATTTTATTGAAATCTTGTATCTGTAGTGACATCAGTGTTATGATTTTATTGTGAATAGTATGGATTATATGGAACATAATTATTAATATTGAATCTTTTCAGAGGTGCTGATATTTCATTGCAACCCTTAACAAGTAGAGAGAAGGAAATTGATTTTCTGGATTCATTTTTGACTGAAAATCTTGACAAGGAAAAATCTGCATCATTATATATTTCTGGACAACCGGGGACAGGCAAAACAGCCAGTTTGTCTTATATTTTACAATTAAAAAAGGTAATTTAATAAACTATATACAGTATTCCAAAATTAATAATGCGCATGCAAATCTTCGCTAATTATCGTATTTCCAGAAACACCCGAATCACCCCGAATCATTGAATCGTAAGTGCCCTAAACAATGCACTTGCATCTTGCACCTTGTTCGAAAGTAATAGGAGTCAATTCAGAGTCATACACAATCGAAAACCATTCGGGCGGTAGGTGACGGTAGCCTGTCAGTCAAAAAATTCAAAAATCCGTCAGTCGTCTTTTTATATTGGTGGTGACCGCAGTATTATCTCTGTATGGAATTATATAGAGCTGCTGTTACATACCCTTCTTAGTTTTGTTTCAAAGTTGAATTTTCCGATAAAATGATTATTTACACAGGTAGCAGATAGCAGTGGGGAAAGTGAAAATTAATAAGAGCATAATGAACGTTCTGATCATTCTACGATATCAGAAATAGAGATAATCCCTGATTCTGTAAAATATTTGAACTGAGATTTTAATGTTAGATTTCTAAAATTTCAATGTAAACCAGTATTTGAAAATCATTTTTTTTAAATATAATCTTTGTCTTATTTTAACCTTGCATACATCCATCATTACGCCAGCTTCAGTAAGACACTTTAATAGTTCTAAGTATAGAATTTTCCAAGTAAATCAATACAACAAATATATTATATTCGCAATCGTGTGGCTTATCCTCGCTATTAACTTACATTGAATTATCGAAACAAATTTCGTTACTTATCTCTTTTACCATAAAATCACAATAAAACTCATTATTCTAATAAACTACGCATGAAGAAAATACATTTAACCACTCTATATACATATCGTCTTCGGAGGCTCGGGGAATATGACAGTTGCCGAACAGTGACGAATTTTTCTATGCGCATTATCAGTTTGGGAGTACTGTACTTGTTAATTTCTCTTAATCTTATACAATGTGTATAACATTAAGAGAATCAATATTATACAAGATTAAAAAACTCAATATACATTACGTAAATTTGATAGGCTACTTTTCCTTTATGGTGGAATAATGGTCAGCTTTTTGTCTCACTTAAAACTGTAAATAACTAAGAATCAACATAACATATATCTTTTAATGTTTCATTACAGTTCAAAGAAGGGTATAAACAAGTTTATATAAATTGCACAATGGTCAAATCTGCTGCAAGCATTTATAGTAGGTTTTGTAAAGAATTACAACTGAAAACATCAGGAACAAGTGAAAAGGCATGTCTTAATGCAATTGAGAAATATTTTACCAAAGAACACAAAATGATGTAAGTTTTGTTACCTATATTAGTTATGTTTAGTGTAGTATCTACACTAGGAGCATTTGGATCTAGGGCCTTGGGCAGAAAACTTCAAGGGGGCTTACATGGTTTGTGTATGTTATAAAATAATAATTATTGTAAGCTTTTATGGTATATTTTTATTAATATGGTTAAAATCTAGCCTTGATTAAAATAACAAAATATGGACAACATTTTATAAAACTATTAGAAAAATACAGAAAAGGATACAATTAGTAAAAACTTTTAAACTCCTAGTGTGTTATTAAGTGAAAGAATATTTATATTTTAATTACATGTATCTCCTTTTATTCACAGCCTCCTAGTTTTAGACGAAATAGACCAATTAGATAGTAAGAGACAATCTGTCTTATATACAATATTTGAATGGCCAGCACTTCCTGATTCACGGATTGTATTAATAGGCATAGCTAATGCCTTAGATCTGACAGAGAGGACACTTCCTCGGCTACAAGCTAGATGTTCTTTAAGGCCTTTGACTCTACATTTCGCACCATATACAAAGCAGCAAATTATTAACATTTTTACAAAAGTTTTAGCAAATCAGGATAAAACAAATGTTTTTTCACCACCGGCTTTGCAAATGTTGGCAGGTAAGATTTATTTCAATTAAACATACATTTAATAGATACTTTGCCTTTTATATTTAATTTTAATTTTAATAGTATTATTTCTGCTGAAAATTAAGACTAAAATAATAATATTTGCAGCCAAAATAGCTGCAGTGTCAGGAGATATGAGGAGAGCCCTGGATATAGGACGCAGGGTTATAGAAGTAGCTAAACGCAGTAAATTTGCTGAAAATAAATCAGTGGACACTATCATGAATGACTCTACTGTTACTGTAGAATTAAAACAAGTTTTGGAAGTCTTAAATGATGTTTATGGGGGTTCTAGGAAGATTGATACAGATGTAGAGGAAGGAATGCCAATGCAACAGAAATTAATACTTTGTAGTTTGTTGTTAATGCTCACTAAAGGCAGAAACAAAGAAATTGTTATGGGAAAACTACATGATGTCTATAAAAAGTAAGTTATCATATTATTATGTACATAGTGATTTCCAACATATTATAATTTCAAAAATTACAGGAACATCTATTTTAATTTATATTTACAAATCATGAATTGCAACTTCATTTTGAAAATGTTGCTAAAAATTGTCACAACGCGTCATGGTCAGATTAAAAGATTATGCCGTGAAATTCACGTTATGGTTCCAATAAAACCCTCATGACTCGTGACAATCCTAAAAAAATTACAATGCAAAATTTGTGTTATGGCTTAACATGCTATTCGACCACGACATATTGTCAGCAATTTCGCACTCAATGAGCACAAGTAGCTTTCAAATTTTACGTCACAAAGGTCTTGTATCTTAAAATAATTAAGAGGCTAGAGAAGGGCATTGCCTACTTTTCGTAATTTTTGGAATTTCCTAAATACGTATATATTGCAGTATAGTATATAAATATATTATTCTGATTCATGCACTTTTATTTATTATGCACCACCATGATTAATTTAACTATTTTCCTCGTCTTTTTTGGGTTGCCTGGTAGAGATCGCTGCCAGCGATAAGGCCGCCTACTGTACATTGATTAATTTATTGTTGAGTTTATAAAATGTATCATATCTGGTGTACAATAAAGTATTTTTCATTCATTCATTCATTTCATTCATTTCATTCATTCATTCATTCATTCATTGCAGGGTGGCGGCGTCCCGCAACATAGCAGCGTTGGACATGAGCGAGATGTCGGGCGCGTGCTCGCTGCTGGAGGCGCGCGGCGCGCTGCGCGTGTGCGCGGGCGCGTCCCGGGCGCGCCGCCTGCGCCTCAACTGGGACGAGAGCGAGCTCGCCGCCGCGCTCGCTGACAAGCCGCTGCTCTCCGCTATACTGGCTAACCACCATGTGCTGTCCTAGCAACACAAGTGCAACTATTATAGTACTAGTGCTATGTAACGTAAATAAAGTGACACGGATGTGGTGTACTACGTAATATTAGTGTTAACTGAAGTGTATTTGGTGTACTAGTTATTCCTTAGAGAGTATATGAATTGGATCGTCGTCTGAACGTATATCAGATGAGAGCGAGCTCGCCGACAAGCCGCTGCTCTCCGC
>CAJQZM010041875.1:0-18362 GCA_907164665.1 Colias nastes | reverse complement strand
AAATATGTACCACGGGCGAAGCCGGGGCGGACCGCTAGTCATTAATATATTCATTGCTTGAAGTCTCCAAACCACAGCTCCAAACCACATCAAGGTTTCTCAGATCATTTTAACAATAGATCGATCACACGCATCGTTGCTACATACTAATTACAGCAACGTAATACACAAAAGTGGAATGGGTTAATTAAAAAGTACATACCTAACTGGTTATTATATTTTCACACGTTTTTATTATCTCTTAGTTTTTAAGGCTAACGTAAAACACTTTTAGAGATCTGAGACAAATGATAAAAATTCTAATGTGCCTATTTGTACGTCTATTCTGACTTGCGTGCCATGTAGCTTTGTAAGCTTAGCAAGAAATTATCAGTTTTAAATATATTTCAAAAGTAATCATAAAAAGCGTATCATTAACCTCTAAAATGTGACATTTCCATTTTAAACTGATGTTCCAAAAGTTTCTCCAGGTTCTTAACCCTTAAATTGTCACCCCTTGATAACTTGTGTGTATAATGTTCAAATTTGGAGGATGTGTTGGAATTAGGATAGAAAAGAGGAAAATGAAAAAAAAAATTAAAAATTTTAATTTTTTCTATTGTTTTCACTATGTCACATAAAACGGACATTGCCAATAATTATATGTACATGTTCGAACCGTCACATATAACGGACATTGCACATTATTCCTGCAACCGTGGTACATGAATACAATGCACATTTTCAACTCTGTAATTCAAAATTATTATCAAATTATAATTATTGACGATCTAGTATAAGCTTTTCAAACATCTGTCTTAAAATATTGGTTAAAACTTTAACGATATCGTTAAAAATAATGGTTTTTAAAAAACGACACTACCAAAAATCACAGCCTAAGAATATGCTAAGAATTGGAATAGAAATAATATTACATAGCCTGAGAACTTATCTAATACACCAAGAAAGTCCTCTTTCCATTCCCTAAATTGTACAGATTGAAATTTGTTTGCTTCATCGTATGCAAAGAAGTCGTATACCATGCCTGAAGTACCAAAACCAATAGGAAATTTAAACCGTTTTTTTTTTTTGGATTCTTTGGCATATATATCCATTTGCTGCCAGTTTTTTAATTTGTAAGGTATTATTATTTAAATTTTCAAACATTGGGTGGTATTTCTGGTAAGTAACATGATGCTGTGGCTGAAGAACTACTGAGAAGTAGGGAAGATTCATCTCGCACCGCATGTAATGGCTGTAATTCTGCAGCAATAATATTTTGTTGATGGTAAAAATTCTGACTTTTTGGGTCTTCATTGTGTCTCAAACCAATATGTTGTATAATTCCGGAGGTATGGTGCTGGGGTTAAATGATTGACACTGTTATCATAGTGAAATCATTCCCGTAGGTCTACATTTCCTTCGAAATCGTCATCTCAACTCAACGCCAGACTCTTCAGCTTCCGCCAGAGGTAGCGAGGGAATTTTTTATTGATTGCCAAGTCATGCTCCTGTAAAACATAATAAAAATAGAGAAAAATATTTCAAAATGATGACGTTGAAAATGGAGGGCCTTATTGGCAACGTCCGTTACATAGGACATGTGAAGAATACCCTAGTGTATACTCCAAGTTGTCAACGTCCGTTTTATGGGACATCATAAATAAACTAAGATTTTTATTCAAAATATTGTAAAATATGAAAAAATTATGTCAAAATACTATACTTACAATCGTATTCTAACTAATAATATAACATTATAAGCAAAATAGCCAAAATACTTACAGTTATTATCAATTTTATCAGGAGAGTCAAAAGATCCGTTTTTTGCAAATTTCAAATGGTCACCATTCGCGACTGTACTTCGCTTCGCTAACGAAACCTGCATGTACGCGAAGGACATAGCTAGTACCTTCCCAATATACCGATTGGCAATGCCTAGGTCTACTGTAATAGCGCCAGCATGTGTGTAAATACTATGTCCTTTAAAACGGACGAAATCAATTTAAGGGTTAATTCGTAACTAGTATAGATAAGTTTGTTTGTAACCATTTACGTAACGTACCCGCAAGGTAAGGTAAAATTCCTTCGAGGCCGCGTGCGTAATGCCCGGGACGCCCCCGTGGGACCTGGACGCCGAAATGCTGGCGGACGTTTATCGCCGCGTCGCCGCGTCCAGATCGCATGGGATCAACCCATACCAGGAACAAGTCCGGCAATGGAGGGTTGATGCTCTCGAGCGGCGATTCAGGGAGTGGAAACGTCGGCTCGAAGAGCCCAGCGCAGGAGCAAGGACGGTCGAAGCCATCCGACCGGTCCTACGCGAGTGGTGCGACAGGCGGCATGGGGCTACCACCTTCCGCCTGACACAGGTGCTGTCCGGACGTGGCTGTTTCGGGCGGTATCTGTGCAAAGTCACCAGACGGGAGCCGCAAATGGCTTGTCATTGGTGCGACTGTCCGGAGGACACGGCAGACCACACTCTCGCCGTGTGCCCCGCATGGTCCGAGCCCCGTGCTCGCCTGGTCGCAGTCGTCGGCCCTGATCTCTCCCTGCCTTCCATATCTCGTGAGATGGTTGGCAGCGACAGATCGTGGTGCGCGGCGGTCACATTCTGCGAGTATGTGATGTCGCAGAAGGAGGAGGCAGAGCGGGTCCGCGAGAGAAATCCCACCGCGGACCCGATTCGGCGTCAACGTCCTATTGGGCGTCGTCGCCGTGTTGCGGCCGCTTTACACGGTCGCAACTTGCCGCCTTGATGATGGGCGCCGGATGATGGAACGGGGACATAATCCATCATCCGGTGCGGAGAGGCGGCGTGAGAAGTGTTCCGTTCACGCCGCCCCCCAGGAAGGTAGAGCTTGCGGCCTCCCGCCACAGCTCTAAGTCGCGTTGGGTCTAGAGATAGGCTGCCGCTGACGGGTCTGCGGATGCGTTCTAACGAATACCCGCGGCTCCGTCAATACAGCGGCACGGTGGAACACAGTGGAGTTTAGTCGGTAGGTCCCTGCATTCTGCAGGGTGAGTCCGACATAACCCAGGGCCCTTTCCCCGAGCGCTCTGGGTATGCCTAAATGCATTCTCCACTTTAAAAAAAAAAAAAAATAGAAAAGTAAGGTAAAATGGGTTATGGGACCCTATTACTAAGACTACGCTACCCATCCTTCTTTCACTAGGCTTAATGTCATGAATCCTATTTACGTAGAAAACTATACCGTTGTTGTTTTCATAATCCATACTAATATTATAAATGCGAAAGTAACTCTGTCTGTCTGTCTGTTACTCAATCACGCCTAAACTACTGAACCAATTTTCATGAAATTTGGTATGGAGATATTTTGATACCCGAGAAAGAACATAGGCTACTTTTTATCCTGGGAAAATGACGCAATCCCGGAAATCCCACGGGAACGGGAACTATGCGGGTTTTTCTTTGACTGCGCGGGCGAAGCCGCGGTCGGAAACCTAGTATTATATAGTTGGTATTTAGGCTAAGTATTTGCAATCGACATAAGCATATATACCTATATATTATAGTGTGTTGAAATTTAAAAACTTATTTCAAAAAATCATATGATGAATTTACAAAATTAATCGTTTATGTGGTGTATTTATTTATTTATTTATTTTTTGTGTATTTTTTTATATTTTATATCTACCAAATGAAAATTATCACTGGAAACTGTAATGAGGACACATTAGCGCAGGTTGATACCGTATTTTAACGAAATCAATGTTAGTAATGCTGCTATAATGTTATTTTACTTGTATTGCATACCTACAACTACGCCATGTTTCGTAACTAGAAAGCGTCCATTATGACCTTTCTCGATGTTTCGAATTTCGACTATGGAATATTATGCTTTTTGCAAATTACTTTCGTTACAGTTGTTACGTGCCGTCAGGTATCGTTAAGACTAAGCAAGTTGTTTATGTAACAGTGAGCGGTTAAATGTCATATTATTGTAAATTAATAATAAACAAGCCCGAAACGTATTGATGTAATAATGATTATTGTATGACACGTACGATTGAGGAATGTAGTTATGTAATGACGCGGAATGCTTTCTGTTACCATCATCGCTATCAGAAAGTACGCGGCAAGTTTGGCAAGCGTCATATCTCATACTTGAAGTCATAACATCGCAATTTAGGAGAAAGTTGTAGGTGGGTACCAAGTCATTCATAAACGTATTTATCGTATTCGATGTGGTACAGCCGTACAGGTGTGTTTTATAGATAGGTACCTGCAATTGCTTTTTTTATTATTTATGCGTAGGTATTAACTATTATGTAAAACACGGTAAAAGGTATATATGTAAGTAGTGATTACTTATAATCTCCGCTATTAAAATATTTCTCATTTAGCTTTAGATGCTAAGCTAAGTAGGTACCGAAACAATGGGCATTTGATGGTCACCATTTTAAAAGTCACGAAAATTTATGTAAATCACCTCTTTAACAATACATACACTTGAATAACGTCATTTTATCAGCATTGTATCTGAATGATGTTCAATTGTCCGAACGCTCCCACATGAAATCGTCGTCGGAAACGCCCTCACTGATGGTACAAACCGTACAAACATTGCGTTGCGAAAGCTATAGTATGGTCCTATTATGTTTTTCCTTGTGGGAATAAGGAAAAACATTTAAATAATGATCTAGTGTGTGTAGAATAATTTAATAAGCATAACGTTATATTGTGTGCGTAAAACCTACTTCTATGGACATTAATTATTTAGATAATTATTCACTTTCTATGCTAGCTTCTCTTCATAATTAAACGATTTTCCTTTTTGTAATACTATTATTAAAAGAGGAATGAGCTGATGGTGTTTTTGTTTGTTTGAATTTAATAGGCGGAGTAGACTGGAGCAATTTGTAAAATTCTTTTACCAGCAGAATTCCGTTCCGTCCAGAATAGGTTATACCGTTATAAATAGGATAGCTTATATTTTCTTTGTTTTCTTTTCTTTTCGTTCTCGAGCGACAAGTCCAATTTCAGAAAATTATGTGAAATTTAACTTTTGGTTTTTTTTTTTTTTTTTTTTTATGATATAGGATAGCAAACGAGCAGACGCGTCGCCTGGTGTTAAGCGATACACGCCGCCCATAAGCATCCACTCCACTGGGAAGTGGATGTGTTGCTGTCCTCAAAGGGATTTGGAAGGAGTTAGGTAGAAGGGGCGAGGATGGGAGGGAATGAGGATAGGGAAGGAGAGGATGGGTAGGGCATGGGAAGGGATGTGGGCCTCCGGACCCCTCACTCACCGTACGGAACGCGACAGTAAACTGTCACTATGGCGCCGATATTCTGTGAGGGTGTGGTACCTTCCCCGGTGCGAGCGTGGCCCAATTCGTGCCGAAGCATGCTCGACTCCCACTACCAAAACTTGGTAGAAGAAAGACTCGGTACCAATGTTTTATGGATAAGCGACTAGCGAGTATAATAACGACACGAAAGACGTTAGGAGATGATATTCCGTATACTTCATTACCTACCGTACCTACTAATTTACAAAGAGGCTTCAATTTTAATATAATAAGTAAAGAGGAAACGAGCATCTTCAGAAATGTTGCCCAGGAGCAATGATAAAATGAAAATGCTAAGAATTTATCGCCAGCGTCTATTTAGAATACTTTTAGTCAACTTTAGTATTGTTGATTTGATGGATTATTGGATAACATTTGAATTATCTTGAAATACATTTTTATGCAATATGATATTAAAAAGTACTTGACCTATATACTTTTGAATGTACGAATGCTCTTAGAAATAATTAGCGATGTTAGTGCCATCAGTTCGTATTAGGTACAGCAATTAGACTACAAGGTGAGCCACCAGTCACCAAGTCTAAGCCGTGAGTGTTCTTGTGCAAGACGCTACGAGCTCGTGACCATTGCACATCTCTTTATCCAGCTGAAAGGATTTGTTTCATGTACATGACCTCTATGCTATTCTTAGCGCTACGGAACTTTAATTTCGTATAGCGTAACACTTTTTAATAGTTTATAACTGTAAATTTAGAATTTTTCTTACCGCTTTTTTATATTGACTATGAAATGAACAGAGCAAAAATGTTTAAAAATCCAATAAATGTCGAGTCAGTGTCTACCACGTGTCTACATAAATTATCTGTAATTTCTTACTTATCTTATTCAATCCTACGATAAACCTTCATACGGTCAAAATTTTGGTCAAAATATGTAACAGTTTCCTAGGCCACCCTATGATAAATGGGGTAGGTCATCATCACTTTATGCGTGAACATTATGCGTGTTTTTAAAAAGTAGGTGAGTGCAGGATACAAAGATAGAGCCCAGGGCCCAAGGCAGTCTTACGCTTACGCAGTGTATAATCGAAAGCTTACGTACTGACCACTCTACAGCAATATTTAAAAGGTAAATATGAAGAAAAAAAAAGACTGGAATTTGAGGGTCATTTCTCATATGAAGTTAAGATAATATCTAAGATACTAATAATGAACAAGAAATCGAATCCAATTATGAAATTATAGAACATAATCTAGGCATTTCCGCCCCACAAACTTTTAACTTGGTGAATTTTCATGAAATTATATTTTAGTAATGAATTATATTTTTTAGAAATAATATTGCTACATACTATTAGCGCAACTTCTAGGGTCAGGAAGAGCCAAACGTCTCTGTGCTTCTGCGACGCAGAAAACCGCTAGCAGTGCGACTGCAGCCAGGTAGCTGTGCCGGCTCATCTGTAACAAATTATAGGGAAATGATTATCTGAACCAGATTTTAGGGAACTTAATTTAATTATGTATCATCTCTATGTACATTGTAAACAACACTTGAAGACAAGCGATTCAATGGGTGCACAGATTTTTTAAATAACTAAGTAGTTACCAATTCGATTTTTTACAATTTTTTAAAACCAGTCCGACATCATTCTTACATTCTGATTATTATCAACAGAAGTTCAGTATAACTAGTACTACCTAATAGTTACTGCATTTTAATTAACATTTAATTCGTAGCTTAATCATTTTAATTCACACTCAGTTCTCACATACGTACAAGTTTTTAAGTCTTATAAAATACGATTTGAGTCAGATTTTGTTAATTCGATTTGTATAAAGGAAAGTGGTCAATCAGCTGTTTTGATGCCAGTTAATGAGTTCACTTTCTTTTATTTATGCAGTTAACGATGGTCGAGGACAATCAATACGTGAGATGAATTTATTTTGTTGTTTGTGTTTGTGAAAGCAAAACCCGCCTCACTGACCTCCTTGCGTGAAAAGGTGCTCCGCGCGAGAAATCGTCGATTTGGGACGCATTTTATGGTACGGAAAGCTGTGAGGCTTTTATGTTAAAAAGCTGAAAGCGAATATATCTATAGAAACTTAAACTATAATATAAAAACTGGAACTAATTTTTTGATGTAAGTTCCATCCATTATTTAAAATTTAACAAGTATTGAAACCTTACTCCTCCGGCATTTTGGTTTTGGGATGCGCTTCACAAATAATATGTATAACTATGTGTTAATGTGTATCACAAATTATCATATCAAAAAAAAAATTCTAAATAACTTACGATAAACAATTTATAAAATTATTTACTTTAATAATAACTAAAATATTTTAGGAAGCTTAAAATGTAAGATAATTCCCAAATTGACCAAAACGTCGGTCTTTTCAATTAATTCTTAAATCACACACAATCAAGACGTCGACCAGTGAAACGAGCAATTTTTAAAATTAACACCACTATGAATTGATGAGTACATGCAACTTGTGCGTACCTCTACCTTGTATAGTTGATGGGATTGTTTGATTGCGGGAAGGTTCGCGGACGTGTGCGGTACGCAATGCTAGTGCGTCGGACGCGGCGGTATCAGAACAACTGGCGCAGGCGCTGCCGTCCTCTCTAATTAAGACTCCGACATTCATTCACTTTCACTTCCAATATGATGATGAGAGAAGATCCGTCCGCTCGTCCCTCTCCTTCTGTACATTAAAAGTACCTATGGGTAATTGCAAAGACCTTCTGGAGGTCGTAGCCGGATATAAACATGAATTTACATAATACTGAATACACCTAGAGCAGGTACTTGCGCTTATTGTGTAGTTGTAGAGTTTTCGTTGTATTATGGAGGTTTTTGAATATACCCAGGTATAGCTGGTAATATGTTAACATTTGCATATGTGTGAATAAATTTTATTGCCTTTTTTATTTCACTACTTTCTTTCTCTCTTTCGCATTCTTGGATTTTCGATGAAAATGCTGTAAGTAGCCGCAGTGCGTCACAGCAAAAATCTTATATTTTAGAAACCTTAACTAATTCCATTTTAAAAGATTCTTTTTTTTTGCACGCCTCATAAGCGAAGCGTTGAGGTGGGTACTACTGTCACTTCGCGCAAAACATCTGATTTTTCAAACTTAAAATGTCTTTATGTATCATACATTGCACTTGTAAGATAATACATACACACACATATTAAGAAAAAACACTATTTTTAACATTCATGATATTTTTGATGTCATTTTTGTTATTTAAACTAGTTAAAAAACAGTTTAAAAAAGTTCTGTCTTGGACGTCCGTGTGTCTGTATGTGCGGAGGATTTTCTTGTTAACACGATAGCGACCGAAATACTTTACTAATCGAGTCTTTTTTTTTCTCTTACGCTTGAGTATGCTCAGGAATAGAACCCTTTCATTTTTCAGGGTCTGATTCGATGTGGTTTAATTGTTATTAAATAAACAAAAATAATAATTAATAAATAATTATTAAAAAAAAATTATGAGGCGTGCACTTTTGGATTTTCCAAACTATTTATTATTTCAGTATTTGCGAACTTCCTTTTATCTCCCGGCCACCGCTATTATCTTTTTCAAATAAAATATAGCCAGCTATAATTTGACTCTAATTTATATACCTCGCTCAATTATTGTTTTTATGTAATAGACATAAGTACATGGAAAAAAACGAACAGACATACTGAAAAAAAAAAACAACTTTTACACATTTTCTTTAAAATTTCATACTTGAATCAACTCAGAATATTAGATGATTCAAAATATTCCATTTTCGACCAAAACGCAATTTATTGAACCTCTCCAATGTTTGAGCTTCCATCGGTTTAGTAATAAAATTATTGTATTGAACATTAAGATATTCCTTTTTAGTAAGTTTTTAGTAGTTACCTCCGGCATTGTACATATATGTACCTATCACAGATAATATTATAATACTATACACTAGCACACTAGTACTAAATTAAATCATGGAAACGATCGTCAATATTGCATTGTCAATTTGTCACGCTGCACAAGCGCTGCACACATTCTAGAGAATCACATTAATTTATTTAGGTCAAATATTAGGTAACAGAACACTATTCGTTTTTCTACAAGGGCAAAGATGCCAATTCGGGTTTATTATAATACTATTCACTATTGTGCTTTTGTATTTGAGTTGTTGCAACAAACAGAATGGAACATAGGTATTTTGATGTTGAGGTTTGTGGCATTGTTGTATGGGCTTTATTAATGTTTGCTTCATGTGATGCGTTATTTGAGAAACAAAATTGACATCCTGTAAGTTCAGTTACGAAATATTTATTTTTACTACTTAGTAGTTAAGTAAGGAATTATAGAAAAATTTGAAAATGTAGATAAATTCAGTGAGTAGAAAAAATTTCATTGTGCATTTTTTCAACCTACATTTTTTCCAAATAACTTTAAAATTATATAAATGTGGCAGATGTGGCAGATTTAGGCGACGATTTAGATGACGCTTCACACAAATACTGATTTTTTTTTTACCGTTAAAAGTCGTAAAATCTTCATGCTTACTGAACCTCAGGTCAGGCACAAATTAAAAAAAAAATGTATTTATATCATTCAATTGCATAATAATTTTAATATATTCACTGTTTGTTAATGACACACTTAATAAAAATGTATTTATAAAAACAAAAAAAAATATACCAATTTATGTGCTTCACAGTTTATTTTATTTTGCATCATTGCTAGAGATTAGGGATATTATATCTAAGATAAGAAGAAGGTCAAGAGTAGTGGGAGGCGCCAGCTGATGAGTGATACCTAACAGAAGGGGGTAATTGCAAATTGGATATGGAGGGTAGACCGTAGAAACGTAGTTGCAGTTAATGGCATATAAAATTTTGCATGAAGATAGTATTATGCGCTATATACCTACATAATTTACCATCATCATCATCACCAGCCCATTATATCCGTGTACCACTGCTGAAACACGGGCCTCCTATGAGGGTACAACGCGATGGCGAAGTGCGGTTTGACGGATTTCACATGTCGTAGAACTTTTGATTCTTCGACATATAAATTTCCTCACAAGGTTTTATCTCCCCCGACTTCTCGGTTTGAAGTCCGAGGTCCGAGTTACCTCTGCACTATATATATAACTACCAAAACATAATTATTGACTATTCGTATTTCGAACTATCGAATTTAATCGTAGTCTGTTAGTTCAAGGATGACAAGGGATTACCAATGGGATTAGGTACTTAAAAATTACGCACGATGGAAATGTAGACGTAACTACAGTAGACGATATACGAATCCATGCAGTGGGCAAATGTACAGACTAGGTACCGGTAGGTGTTTATAATTAAATATATTTAGCTACAGCTAACAACGAAATATTAATAATAATTAATCAATTAACTGCACCATTGATTTTTCGTAAAGACAAATCTTCTTAACTTTTATTGGCGAGGCGGTTACGATAAAACAAATAAAACAAACTTTCTCATTTTCGCAATAGGAAATTAACGAAAAAGGAACTTTTATGAAGGTATAATGTACCGTAGTTACCTAATAAAACTATGTATCGGTAGGTCTACCGACAATTGTTAAAAATATATAACACTTCATTGTAGGTAGGTACTTCGTAATATTTATTTGTGCTTCGAGCCACTTTCACAGGTTTTGATGTCATAAATATTAACAGAAAACGTCATGTTTAATATTATGTCTAAGCAAATGTTTAGACACATGGGTGTGTTATGGGTGATAGTAGAAATTTACGTGTAAGTGATCGACAGCTTTACGTTTAAGTTATGTAATATGTTAAATACATACATTCTATACGTACAAATGTGACGCAACGTATAAATTCTCTCTAAAAATCATATATTTCACACCCTTTTAATTTGCTTTGTTCTACTTGAGATAAATTATGCTCTAAGAGTATGTAGGTCTAGGTGTAATGTTCTAGGTACTAAGAATTATTGGTCTATGAAAGTAAGAAGGATTGATAAAAAATATTACTAGTTAACTACAATCAATTCGATGGATTAATATTTATTTTTAATATCTACCAAAAACTAAGACCAAAAATTATCCGTTTTTTAAGCTATTAGTTACATGTTCGATTACCTACAATTGTTCGCAGTTCGATAGTTTACAACACAGCTTTACAATCTCAATACTCAAAGGTTGGGTAGGTACTGTATTTTATTATTTTATTAATCTATAACTATATTTAATCCGAGACAACGACAGAAATAAGCCCATCAGAAAAAGCTCGACTATTACAGGGTACCAATGTTGAAGTATTAGATACGCACACTTTTTCATAAAGTCAACTTAGAATTGAAGAGTATTTTTAATTTTTATCTCCGAAACTACATTATCGTAAATTGCTCTTTATATTTTAGAGAGCCTCTTTTAGGTAAACGAACTATTCTATTTTCGATAGCGCTACATCACTGCCAAGTATCATAAAAATCCGTTCGATGGGTTTCGTGAAAAAAGTAACAAACGTGAATTCATACCTTTTTTTGTGTGGTGTTTCTCGAAGTTAGCCAAAAGGGCTGCTACATCGCGTGGGTGAACGTAAGGTGGTAGCGACATGTGCAAGGGCATCCTCCCTTGACGGGGATCACGAACCTCAGCTTGGGATGTCGTTCGAGTAGAAGAGGCCGGATGGGCCAGACTCGGTCGGGCGGTGAATCCTTACCATATGCATACCATTCACATACAAACTTTCACGTTTATAATATCAAGGTACAAGGTGGTAGCCAACTGCACGCAGCAGCAGCAGACGACATGTAGTCGCTTCATGTCTTCACGACACGTCGTTGCGTCCTGTTGCTTCAGTGATGATTTCGAACTAGACTGCAAACGACAACAGCACATGGCATCCAGTTGGTTCAGAGCTTAGGTTCAGAGTGTTCCGTGAAACAAGATATCTGTCGTGTTCGAGAATAGTGATCGCATTTTTTACATCTCTTATTAGAAGGGAAGAAGACGATGATGACTTGCTTTTATTATACAGAAAAAGACGAAAAACCACACGTCCTATGAATAAATGCAGAGCAACTTGCTTTATATATTGTTAGAAATTACACGCGAAGGCCAGGTTAAATATTAGTTTGAATGTAATAAGAATGTCCTGCGATTCTACACAACTACCTAATTGATGTAGGTAGTTGATAACAAATTGCAGCAAGTCAATGACTATTAGCAACGTGAGGGTAGTTGGGTCAAACGTCGCATAAACAACGTCCGAACCCCCAGGCACGATTCGTACCCTTTATTACTTTACTCTTTGATTCGTACGAATGCGCCACGATTCAAAGGAAGGCGGCATTTTATAGTATTCGACAGCTAAGTATGTTCTGACAGGAAATAGTGACAACTAAATTGACAACTATTCATCCCTCAGAACATTTGATTCGTTATTCAGAGATTCATCCACAAAAATATTCTCTTTGAAAAATATTAAATCATGGGTGTCTTCCTTAGATCATTAGTCTTCCGATATGCACTGCGACCACTGTACAGTGTGACGTCAATTCAGTATACTGTGAAGCCGTTCCTTTATAGCCAGCTAAACTGGTTACGATTTAAAACGGAACGCAATCCCGTAATGTCACATTTTCACAGACTTTTCATACCACAGTTTCATACGGAAGAGCGTATTCAGAAAGAAAGCTTGAAACTTATAAGCGCTTATAAGCGCTTATCGGCGCTTGTCAGCGCTGGTAACCCGCGCAGGAAAATATATGAACACGCGCCGATAAGCGCTGATCGGCGCCGACAAGTTCCGACAAGCTTCAACAAGCGCTTGTCAGCGCCATATAAAATTTGTTTTGGTCTGCTTCAACCTGCTTCCTTTGTGTAGAACGAACCAGCGACATCAGTGACACCGTCACCGGGTCAGATAAGTTTGTGGCACTAAATTAAAGTTTTCTAGAACATAAAAAAAACTGTTTTGGAGTACTGTCAAATTAAAAATATTTTAATTAATATTAATTGTAAATTGAATTTATAATATAATAAAAGTAAGTACTTTTTCATAAAAAATAATAAAAAAAGAACTTTCAGCTCGTATTGAACATTTTCAACACAGTCTAATAAAGTTAATTTTTGCAATTCTTCCATTGTTTTATTTATTAATCCAAACTAATTACAGAACTTTAAAATTTTCTGATTAAACTGTAGCTTTGTTTATAAGACGTTAGGCACTCGAGTGGTTTTGACTGATCACGTGATCAAAGTACTGCGAGTACCTTACCTCGAAAACGCCAGTGCTCACAGTAGAATATGGCGGCGATTTATGACGTCATATATTTCCCTAGGGTACTGCGGCAGTATACTGGCAGTCCATAACGGAACGAATTTTTCTACAGTGCCTAGCACTGTGCAGTGGTCGCAGTGCATATCGGAAGACACCCTAAAGTTACGTCTAACAATATAATGAGTTCCCTCACTTGCTCTGAGCATGTGAGGGAACTTATTCAATACTGATCAAAAACCATATGAAAGAATTCAGAGTATTGTCGTTAAAATAAAAAACAGTTCCATATCATATTTTGCTCCGGCGTCAACAGCACTACGTGAGCTATACATTATTCCTCTATGACTACGTGGGCACTGGGCACTACCTGCGATCGGGCGACATTGCCGTCTGCCGCTCGACGACGCATCGCTAGCTTCATGTCGCTACCTACAGTCTACAGAGGGAATTCCATAGAAATACTTTCTATGTAACAAATAAAAAAAACAAATTTAATATGTCGAATCATTTTCACAGTTACTTTACTAAATAACTTATTCCAAACCTGATTATGATTTATGAATATAAATTTATAATAATTATTATTATAATGAATGCCATTAAAAACAAAAAATACCAAATTCATATGATTTATGATTCAATTAAAAAAATTAGAAATAGCAGCAATTTATAGATGTATGCTTTGGTCCTAAGCTTTGGTCCATGATTAAAATATGTCTGTTGTGATGTCTGTTCTCGAATAGCTTGCATTATTTAAAACTAGTTATCCAAAAATAATAGACTATTGCTTTAGTTTTAAATTATTTATCTATGGTAAAGCATCATCTATAATTCTATAGTTTGTACTTTGTACTTTATCTGTAGACTGTAGATTTCTTTATTCCTTTCGTATTTCATCAGCTGCATTAGAATTACTCCCTTTTACAATAAAGATTTATAGAGAACATGGCTGACAATAAATTATACGAAATATTAGGTGTTACGAGGAATTCAAGTGATGCGGAAATAAAACGAGTAAGTTTTCTACACTATCGATTAATTATGGGCATGTGGACGTAATAGTACATAGGTACTGATAATTTAGCATGCTTTGTGCCCCTGAAATATGTATTAATTTATTTTGTGTATTTTTAGAACTACCACAAGTTAGCTAAAGAATATCATCCTGACAAAAATCCTGCAGCTGGTGATAGATTTAAAGAAATTAGTTACGCGTATGAAGTTCTCTCTGATCCCAAAAAAAGGCAAACCTATGACAAGTATGGCTTGAAAGGACTACAGGAAGGTGGCCAAGGCGGTGGCTTCCCTCAAGATGATTTGTTTAGACAATTTTTTGGTGACATTTTTGGAATGGGTGGTGGTGGAAGGAGTCGTGGACGTGCCCGTGGTGAAGACACGGTTCATACATTAAAAGTATCCTTAGAAGATATGTACGTAGGGAAAACTGCAAAGTTGCAGTTGAGTAAAAATGTGATATGCGGACCCTGCAAAGGTGTTGGTGGAAAACCTGGATCTGTTGTATCATGTAGAGACTGTCATGGTCAGGGCATTAAAGTGTCTTATCAGCAGATTGCGCCCAATATGACACGCCAGTTTCAAACACGCTGCCCTACTTGCCAAGGACAAGGTGAAACTATTAGTGAAAAAGATAAATGTCCTAAATGTAAAGGTAAGAAAGTATTAAATGAAACTAAAATATTAGAGGTGCATGTTGAAAAAGGAATGCGCGAAAATCAAAAAATTACATTTAGGGGTGAAGGTGATCAACAACCTGATACAGAACCAGGGGATGTTATTATTGTACTTCAACAAAAACCACATGATGTGTTCCAAAGAAGCGGTGATGATCTCATCATAAATCATGACATTTCTTTAACAGAAGCTCTATGTGGATTTCAATTTGTTGTTAAGCATTTGGATGGACGTGATCTGCTGATTAAACATGCTGCAGGGGAAGTGATTAAACCGGGAGACTTAAAAGGAATACAAGGAGAAGGAATGCCCCAATTCAAGAATCCATTTGAGAAGGGAAATTTGTATGTAAAGTTTGATGTCACATTCCCAGAAAACCACTTTGCTACTGAGGAGCAGTTAAAGCAAATAGAGACTGTATTACCACCTCGTGCTGCCTTTGTTATGCCTACAGGAGAAGATGTTGAAGAAGTAAATCTGATGGACTACACACCTAGTGAGAGGAGTCGTGGTAGAGAAGAAGCTTACGCTAGTGATGACGAGGATCAAATGCATGCAGGGCCAGGAGTTCAGTGTGCTCATCAGTAGTTTAAATTGACTTAGCATGATAGGAAACTGATTTTGACTCAGACCTCACATTATGTATAATTTTAACATAACCTTAGGTAGTTAATATTTACATGTGACACTACACAAAATTAATATTTGCTTCATTCATTTTATTTTCAAGCTAATGCCTTAAAATAGTGTTTAATGTACTGGAATGGTACTTAGTTTAAAAGTAACAAATAAAATACCTGTTGTATATGTTCATTGTTCAGTGTATTTTAATAAAACCAGGGTAGTGTCATTTATGTAATTCATTCCATTCATACATTGCACATTTAATGCATCAACAATTAATGGTTTTTGTTGTGATCTTGTTATAATTTATAGTAAATAAAATTGTCATGTTTTCATTTCAATTAAATATTATTTTCGTTTTAAAAATTGGTAACTAAAGGAAAGGATTTAGGGATGAAGTACATTAACAAAATTTGTAATATTATGTGTACCTTTTATAATTTTATCATTTTAATATAGGAGTGTATCAATTATTCAGAAAATAAAGATGTGATAAGCACTAATCTAATTTTAATCTTAATTTTAATGGAAGAATCATTTACTGATTTACATTTTTATACATTTTTTCCTTGAGATAACAATAACAATACTACTTTCAAGTTCAAAACATAAATAACTGAAAACAAATAGAAAATAATTTGAGATACACCTGTTTTATGTTTAATCATTTCAAACTAAGAGAAGTGTTTCATTTTTCCCATGATGCAGATTGTAAACTTTCATAATATTTTTTGAATCCTTTTCTACTCCTGCAGAGAATATTCAAATTTATTTCTCTAAGACCCAAACTCCTTAGCTTTTCTAACCTTTCTTGTACAGTTTTTTGTGAAGCTGCTAATACTCTTGGTTTACTGATAATATCTTCAGTAGTAAATCCTTCACTGAAGAGAAAATCGAAAAAATTCTTTACCTGTTAAACAAATAGAATTAACATAAACTTCACTTATTATTATCATCAGTATGAAGTCTGATAAAATGAGCCAGAATATCAAGCAATTGATCTTTTAAATACAAATATTGCACAAAAAAACAAATATACAGCAAGCATTTTGAAAAGATATACCTTGCTAACTCTAATTCGTTCTAAAGCAGGAGCTTTGACATACATTTCCTCAACAATATCTAAATTTGTGTTTAATCTATTAGCTATGTACACTTTTATTGATTTATCATTTCCTAAAATTGATTTTGTTTCTTGATAAATTTCGACATACCTGAAAAATGAGAAATTTGGTATAATATTTATGTACACGATGTAATGTGATTTTATGCTGTCATTACTACTAGGATGGCATTTAAATTGAATTAATAAATTAAATGTTCTGCAGCTCACATGGTGAATGGTGATGATAGCGAACATTTACCTATTTAGAATATCCTCTGAGCACCTTACCATCCATGGGTACACTGGATCTATACCCATGTCTTTTATCTTCTGTAACCTTTCTGCTATAGTTTTATGGTGATATTTTAAAACCCATAAATCTCTCATAATTCGGTCAGGAGAAACGCCCATGTCTGTCAATATAACTGATTGAGTGTTATCAAATCTTTCTCTTGTGTGGTTTGTAAGAGATATATTTTATTTCTCTTATATTGATACAAGAATCACAGTTTAGATAAAGAAAACTCAACATTAAATATTTTTATTCATATGTAACCTACCTCTTACCTAACAAAACTTTTAATGAGCTTTGTATCCATTCAAATGACAAGGTATAAATAAAACTTCTCTTTGCTATGCGTTCACTCAACATTGCAGGGGGGCACTGAAACATTACAACACACACTTTATAAGATATTTTATTAAAAAATTCGACAACACAATTGTTAAATTAGGTAATAAAAATATTATACTTCAAACCTTTATTTGTGAAGAGATATAGTACAGTCTATTTCGGCAATATCCATTTTTTTCATCTCTCTTAGTGGTTTTATAAATAGTAGACAATGTTTTAATCGGTAATTTATAAAATGGTTCTGCATGTTTTTCTGACTGTAAGTTCAGCTTTGATATGAGTTTTGTTTTCTCAGAAATAAAGTCTAAAAAAAATATCACAATTTAATATTAAGACTATAATTGACTTCGAGTAACATACTTGAGTATATTTAGTTTTAAATTTACCTGCTTTGGTATGTTCACTCAACGTATCAGTAGTTTTAGATGTTATTAGACTTCTTTGTAAAACTTTTAATAGATCACATTGCTGAGTATTAACTTTTATTCTATAAGGAACTACTGTGCTATGTAGTTGAAATAGAGATTGCTTAAAAAACAATATAACAGGAGATTTAAGCATCATTAATGCAGTTTGTATTAATTTGAATTTAAAATATGAAAGTTATATTGTATCCAGTCCCAGTCATCCTTTAGGCCATAAAGGCTTAAAATCTTGTGTAAATACATCAATAATCGAGGACCATAAAATGTATAGGTATATTTAGGGTAAGTAGTAATTAGTATTTAAGCAATATTTTTGATATCGTTTAAATTAAAAATTTTTGAAATCAAAAATT
>CAJQZM010041874.1:23729-46415 GCA_907164665.1 Colias nastes | reverse complement strand
AATTGTCCTGAGCCCACCCACTGTAACGGGCCGTTACAGTGGGTGGGCTCAGGACAATTTATTTGGTGAAGAAGATGCCGCAAATAATCAAGATGCTACAAATGAAAGTTAACAAGATAATAATAATGAAAATGTAGTAGGGGGTTCAAAAAGAAAAAAAAGCAGACCATCGAGGCAGAATTTAAACCTGTTTGATAAGAAAATGAGTGAGTTTATAGATTATCAAATGGAATGCAAGAAGAATGAAAGAAATGAAAGAAGACCGTAATTTGTTTTTCTTCAAAAGTCTTCATCCATCATTGGCAACGCTAAACGATAATCAAACATTAGAATTTCAATCAGGCGTCTTGAATTTATTACAAAATATAAAGAATCGAAATGAATGGTCTCCTGCACACTCATCGACATACAACTATCAACCAAAAAATGTGGCACAATCACAAGGCTATTTTACATCGCAGTACCAAGCATCACCAGTCTCAAAGTATTCAATCGAATGCATCTGATTTCATAATATGTAGTTGGGAAACTGTGTACCTACCAAGCAATTTCTATGATTTCTTAATCAAATTTTTAATAAATAATTTAATTATTAGTAAAAAACAGTATTTCAATCTTACCTTATACATATCGTATATACGTTATGCTGAGCGTAAACCAGTGTTTACGTGAATTTGAACAATTCACAGTTCCAGCGTATGCCCAAGACCGAGGCAGATAGCCCTACTCTGCGAATTTACAAGAGGAAATTCTTGAATATTTTGATAAGACGCCCAAGCGAGTACTCGAAATGCTGCGAGGCGTTTTTGTGTATCGCAATGGACTGTATGGATTTTGCCACCACGAGTGATATCTGCCGAGGGTTTTTAGAAAATACGGATAAAAATATTTTATCAACGAGGCAACGTTCACAAGACTTGGCATATTTAATGTGCATAATGAACACTGGTGGATTCAGACCAACACAGGTTTAGTGCTTATGTATGGGTAGGTGTTTTAAATAATTATTTAGTGGGCCCTTATTTCATCGAAGGCCGGCTAGACAGTCAATCATACCTAAACTTATTACATACTGTGGTGAATAACATGCTGGAAGATGTAACAGTAATTTATTTAAGAGACATATTATACTACCAGCATGAGGGCTTTTCGTGCCCTGCAATATGTTTGCCATTCAAAGTGTATATTGCAAATTGTCAACAAACTAAACACCGTATTTCAAGGAGATTACACAACAGTCCACACAGCATTCAAAGACATTTCCGAAATGTATACGTGCCTTTTAAGTTGTTATATGAAAGGAAATTATTTGAAAACCACAAATCCACTTCCATTTGACCCAAATCCACTGTCAACTTTTTGTTCCTGAAAGATATGTATTTAGGCGTAAATGTGAGCTCTGAAATCAATCGCATATCCGTAGACGTGAGTTTGAAACCTGGAATACAATCATTCCTTCAAATAATGCAATCATTTCTGACTGAACTCTGTAATCAATTCAAGCAAAGCAGTATTTCCAAAGATTTACAGTGCTTGGATCAACTTTAAACGTTGCAAAGAATTTTCTCAACATAGTAGACGAAATCAACGTACAAAAAGTTGATGAGTAACTAGGAGATGTAAATCTCACGGAAAATTGTGATGAAAAATATTGTCGAGCAACAAACTCGACAGACAAAAAACTGGATTGTATCATATGTCGCTAACAAGATATTTAAAGAAAATAAGGAAAAGAAAAGTGCACCCATGTAGAATCTCTCAGTCTATTCAACAATAAGTCCAGATGCTGTTTTGGTCAGTTGCTTATTTAAATGATTGTTGCCAACGATTGTCAAGCAACTACCATTTTCTTGAGTTTTTAAGCGCATCATTGTAATGCAATCCTGCCTTTCCAAATAGGAAGCAAGTATTACTGGCTTAAACCCAACCAGTCGTTATCTAATAAAGAAAATAGTAAAAGAGAAGGGCACCCATGTAGAATCTTTTAGTCTTTTCAACAGTGAATCAAAAGGCTGTTTTGGTCAGTTTCTAATTTCAATGCAGCCAAATTTACTGAATCAAGTGGCTGTTTTTGGTCAGTTGCCTATTTGAATGCAGCCAAATTTACTGAATCTAGAGGCTGTTTCGGTCAGTTGCCTATTTGAATGCAGCCAAATTTACTGAATCAAGAGGCTGTTTTGGTCAGTTGCTTATTTGAAGGCAGCCAAATTTACTGCGTATTGACGACAACACCTGTCTCGCACTTGTCGCTAACAAGCTATCTAAAGAAGAGAGAACACGAAGCTTATAAAATCAGGCGGCGAAAAATGAAGATCAAATCAGATGGTCAATAAAATTTTCAGCAATAGCGTAGCGGATGCACTCCACCTTTTTGAGGAAATGACGATAAATCATTCGGAATACCGGCAGAAAAATAACTTATTTCTCATTAAGTATTTTTCATTTTTTTACAAGTTTGATATTTCGTGGTCATTTTTTGAAAGTGGGCACGGTAAGGGTGTGGCTGGTGCTATTGGAGGGGTTGTTAAGCGGGCTCTCGATAGGCAAATCGCCTATGGAAACATGGGCTAATGCATTTTCGTTTCAGCAATTCACAAGTACAAGAACAATAGCTTCCGCTGGAAAGAACAATATCACTGTTTTGTTCACTGTCTACGCAGCTGGTGATAAATTGCCACCGTTAATTATTTACCGTGCCAAGAATATATGGGATCAATGTATGTCCCACAATGCGTATGAGGGCACAAAATATGCTGCTACAAGAAATGGTTGGATATATTCAAAAGTTTTTGAAAAATATAATGTAATGGAAAGTCATTATGTCTTTGTTTCCTAACAAAGTCAAAAATTGTACCTTGAAAGTGGACTATCTATTCTTAAAATGTATGAGTATCATTTTGTGTGGAAAGGAATGCAACACCTGCAAAGCAATGTACATACCAGGCGCATATTTTGTAACAATTATAACTTATCCTTCTTTAGGCCAAAGAAGGACTTGTGTGCTACTTGTTCAAAGTACAAAGTTCTGAAGTAAAGGGTGACATGGGAATTGATTATTCGTTACATCTTATAAGAAAAACCGAATGTGAGGAAGCAAAAGCCAAGGACAAGATAAAAGCCAGCGAAGACCCAACATTTGTAACAGCCACATTTGATTTGCAAAGTGTTTTACAATTGCCATATTCTAATGTTTCTCTATTTTACTATTCAAGGAAAATCTTCTTGAAGTTGGTTAAAAATGAACATTAATTGTCCTTACAGAATTACATAAAGATTTATAAGCGTCATAATACAATTATTATAATAACCCATATTGTAAAAACAGTTCCTAACGTACATTTTTTGTTAATATCTATTGCATTTACTGCTTAACCCTTAACTTGGCAAGTGTACCAGAGGGCACGTGTAATTATGATATGAATTTCGGCATGTGACCTATAGTGCACGGGTCTATTTATAGAGAATACAAACAAAATATATTAAATGTCAATGTGTTTCAATAATTTTAGCTATTGACAACGGACCAGTGGGCGGGGCTTAAAAAACATGGCTACGTATTGTGTGCAACAAAAGAATTAACCATAAGTTTACATTGAATTAGTGTCATCAATTTTAATTATTTATGTTTTCTATAAATGATTTTTTTCAATTTGTTGGATCATGAATGGATTAATGAATCCTCATTAATATCATTATGTTTTTTCACAGTATTCTTCTTTAAACTCCGATTTACTAGACGCTGATGTCGTGCCTCTATATTTTTTTTAGCTTTATTTGATTCTCTAGCAGAGCTTGGTAGATTACACGATGGAACACATGTTTTTTTTAAAGTCATCTTTTTAGTAATAACACCTGAAAAACAAATTTTTCAATTAGTTTTAGATTTATATTTACATTTATATTTGAGGTTAAACATTGTCAACTTACTTGGTACAATAAAATCATTCCTTTGAAAATGTAATGAACACACTCTCATATGCGGATTTATATTTTTCAATTTTAAAGCACGCTGCCAGGCTATAGCTTTTTACATCGATCTACTTTTTCTTTTTTTCCGAAATAATTTTCAACATAAACAAAACTGCTACCAGGTTTAGGTATAGCATGAAAACTAACTTCTAAATTCGTATGAGATTTACTACCACAACCGTTCACCGCACAATAAACTCTACTTTTATTTTTAGTACGAAATTTTAATGAATTTTTATTAATTTAAAAAAAAAATTTTTTTAATAGATTCGGTAATATACTTGTGTACTTAAGTGCACACTAAAACTAGTTCTTTTTTTGAACACCAGGTGTCGTGACCAAAGTGGTCCGTTGTCAATAGCTTATTTCATAAACATTCATCTGTCAACGTCATGGTTTTTGTAAAACGTCATTTTCAAACATTATCCGCCAAAATGTTGAAACGGCAACAACGGAACTCGCGCCTTAGGCCTTAGCCACACTAGACGGAAATTCCGTCGCCGGACTTCGGCGGCGGTCAATCCGTTCTATACCGTACCAGCCACACTGAATATTCAGTGGCAGATCATCAGTCGGCTAACTGCGCTTATACGGTGTGGTCGTCACTGCGAGTTATCCGCTGAATGTGGCGCGATGCATACAAACACCTGTAATGCGACGTTGCCGATCTTACGCTGACGGAAGATCGGTGCGCGGACGACCGAGCAGACGCGAGCGAGTGACGGTCCGCTCCGAGCGCGGAATCGTCCGCGACGGAACGACCGATCTTCCGCGTAGTGTGCCCGTTATTTGTATTTTATATGCAATAACATGTATTGGCGTTCCGCCGCGGAAGTTCGGCGACGGAATTTCCGTCTAGTGTGGCTAAGGCCTTAAGGTAAATTAACTTATATTTTTTTATTTATTTGTTTTACTTGGTATATTTCATGACAGTTTTATTGTCAAATAACCAATTAATGATTGTATCGCTTTACTTAACAACTTTCGCTGTATTTTGTTAGATATTTCGCTATAAACTTAACAGCTGTGCCCTGTAGAGCACGCTGCGAACTTTATTGAAAACAGCTTTTGTACCCTGCAGGGTACATTGCCAAATAGGTTTAGTTAAGTTTGTGTGACCTATAGGTCACTTGCTTATTTAGCGTTGATTATTTTGTATGCTCTTGACCAGACAAACGTCCATGATAACGTTTTTTTTTTAATAATTTTTCGTTTTGTTTTAGCGCATTATGGATGCTATAATACCGCAAAAAGAGTCAGACACAGATTCTGATATTTCTGAGCATATTGTTGAGCAAACGTATAGAGTAAGTGATACAGATTCGTCAAGTATAGATGAGATACCCGAGTCACCCAAAAATATACAATGCACGATCAACCCCAGTCACAATGTTGCCAAAACAAACGCCACTGGTTTTTCACCTTGCAGTTCAGTCCCTACACCAGCAGCATACATATCTATCAACTTGTCATCTGTAAATTCAAATAATGAAATAGTATCGTATCATGATAGCCCATCACAGGAAGTTCTTGAAGCACAATCTGCATTGATGGTACACTGCAATAATAACCCACCGTTAGAAATATCAAGTCCATGTCCGCCTGGAGCTAGTGATCTTGAAATGGATAGCGAAAATGAAATTACAGCGATCGTTCCAAGGAGGTCAAAAAGAAAATTTTGTTATTCAGCCAAATCTTCGTTTTGTAAAAGACGAGCTCTTTCGCCAAAACCTACGACATCCAAAAGCAGACAAAGTAACACATCAGATAAAGGAAATAAAATTAATAATAATAAAAACAAAAAAAAGTCAAATAAAAAAAACAAAAGATCAAATAGAAAAATTACACAAAATTTAGATTGGAAAAAAGATGTATTTTTATACGAAGTTCATAACACTAGAGAAAATGTTTTTACACAACCTGAAAAAAAAAGATCACCAATTGAGTATTTTAAATTGTTCTTTACGGACAAAATAATACGACAAATTCGAGAGCAGAGTACATTGTACGCATTTCAAGTAAATACAAGAAACATTGCACTGTCAAATCAAGATATCCAAGATTTTCTTGCTATAGAATTATTGATGGGTATTATACAATTACCTGCCTATTCCGATTACTGGAGTTCGAAAACAAGGATTGAACAAATATGCCAAATAATGTCACTGAAGAAATACGAGTTAATTAGGAGATATTTTTGCACTTTAATAATAATGAAAATATTGAAAACAGTACTGACCGATATTTTAAAATAAGGCCACTGGTAGAAGCCATTAGAAAGAATTGCAATAAGATTGAAGAAGAAAGTCGCATGTCAATTGACGAAATGATGATACCCTACAAAGGAAAAAAAGCTGGAAACCTACGGCAGTATGTCAAGCCTAAACCCAAAAAATGGGGATACAAATTATTTGTAAGATCAGGCGTATCAGGTTTTGTATACGACTTCCTGTTATATGGTGGAGAAAGTACCTTCCAGGCAATCACATTTAAAACAAAAGAGAAATCCATGGGATTAGGAGCCAAAGTAATATTAACATTATGTCGCACAATTCAGAATCCAGTTCTATCGGTGGTTTACTTCGATAACTTTTTCTCCAGTATCGAACTTATGACATACCTACGCGATGAAATGGGCATTTTATCCATAGGAACTTTCCGACAAAATAGAATACGTAAATGTGATTTAGAATCCGATAAATCAATAAAAAAGAAACCACGTGGTTCTGCCGATTACAGAGTTTGTAATGATCAAAAGATTATCATGGTAAAGTGGTTGGACAATAAACCTGTATTAATCGCGAGTACATATGTGGGTAGAGGTCAAAATAATCGTACATGCTTTGAAAAATATGTGTCCTCGACCGTTTTCAGCTTATTTAAAGATAAGTTCGGGTCATAACAATTTGAAACCAATTTTGTTTAAAGGACAATTAATGTACAGTAAAACAAGCCATAATAGTTATGTTTAGAATATAACTATACAGAAAAAAATATTAGCAAACTTTAGTCACTAATTTCACGTCCATACAAAATAAAAGTGTCCTATTGCGTAATGAAAATTAACATATCATAAAATAATCAATACTAGGCAATTTTTGCAATAATAAATACTGTTAAGTAAAAACCGGTGACTTAATTTATTGTTTTTATTCATGTAATCGTTAATTTATTACGTCTATAATTATTAAATTACTGTTTACAATAAAATCCCAAACATCATTCCTGTGAATAACTCCAGGTAGATAACGGTGTTTTAAACGCTCCCGAAAAAGAATTCTACCATATCGCAATTAAATTGTATGTTAGCAACACTGTTACATCACATCACGTGACTTTGAGGACGCCATGTTGTCCCTTCATTTAGTTTTGGTTGAAAAAGTACGCGCACAGAAAAAAATGCTCAAAATATTCCTGTGAAAAACTAGTGAGTGAGATAAATTCTAAAGTGGATTACACGAATCTGGATACACAGTCTGAAATAGTATGTTTTGGTGCTCATCCAACACAAGACATTGTTTTCAAGGTAAGATATTTGTTGTTTTGACGATGCATTTTAGAGGTTATAATCCATATTTTTCTTTCCTGTGGATAACGTTACACGACTTAGGGCCCGTTCATACTGCTCATTGTTACTCACAGGAATTTATAGATTTGTGAGTAACACTTGGTAAAACGAATCAGTTTGTATAGTAACTGTGCGTGCAATCAATAACGAGTGGTTCACTCCGAGCGAAAACCTCATTTCATCTTCCGAACCGCTTGGTTTTTACCCGACTGCCACAGAAAGAGGGTTATGTTTTTCGAGAGTATGTATGTATGTATGTATATAAGTATGTATGTATGTTTGTATGTGGACAAAAAATTCTTTTTCACGTGCTACAGCACAAACTGCTTGACCGATTTTGACATGTGAGGTGTCATTAGATTTGTCTGAGCTGGCTGCGCGAGTGACACTAGCTAGCTACATTAAAATTTCAAGAAATGAAAATGGCGGATTTTAGACGCAAAATACAATTTTCAAATTACCACAGTCGGGTTTTTGTTTTTAAATACTTCAGCTTGTGTTCGTATTTTAATCGACTGAAAAAAGGGGTAGGTTCTCAATTCATGGGTCGGTTTTTGTTTATTTGTTTTTATACGTTTATATATTTGCATGAAATATACTGGCATGAAAACTGGGCGAGATTTCTGGAATAATCAATTATAATTATTTTTATATTTTATGGAATGGACTTTTTGGACATATTTGTGCATAAATTGAAACTAATTGACTTTACATACTTACTTTTAGATGGCGCCAATGTCGAATGCTGAGAGACAAAGAAAATACCGTGAAAAATTAAAACAAGATGCAGAAAAATACGAGGAGAAAAAGAAGAAGCATAGAGAATACATGAAAGCTGCTAGAAAACCAATCGCAGAACTGTCTGAAAAAGAAAAGGAAAAAAAGCGACGAGAATGGAGACTTGCCAAAAAAAAACAAAAAGAAGGTGGTGTAACAAAACCAAAAAACAACAAGTGTTGTGCATTAAATGCACGATTATGTTTAAAATTGAAGAAGCGAATAACAGATCAAAAGAAATACATAATTATCATTCAAGGTTGTGATAAATATATTAAAGTTCCTTTAAAAGTAATAAAGTTCCTTTTAATTGTAATTGTTTTGAGTAGGTTGTATTTATTAAAGCATGCTTTTGATTTTTCTTGTCTATTAATAGAACTTGTTAAAAATACATTTATTGATGTTAGCAGTTGTGTCAGTCTAACAATAAATAAAAATATAATAATGTACTATTTGTTGTTTCAATGTGAAAGCATCCTAATATTCCTGTGAGTAACATTTTCTCATCAGGTGAGTAACGTTACTACCCGGACTTCATGTGAGTTGCGGTCGATTATTCTGACCTCTACCCATGTGGGTCTTGAACCTATGGGCATATGTAATAGATACAGTAAGGACGCTAAAAGATTTATCGACATACCCTGTCCCAAAATAATAAGTGAATATAATAAACACATGGGCGGGGTGGATCTCTCCGATATGTTGATTGCTATATACAGAACATATTATAAAACACACAAGTGGTATATGGCAATTTTTTCACAGCTTCTTGATATATCTGTAAATAATGCATAGTTGTTGTATAGACGAGAATATGGTTTATTAATGACTGATGACAAATACCTTCGATTAAAACAATTTAGGTTAAAAATCGCTGAAGGCTTACAAGCAAAACAAGAACCTCCACTAGGAATGGATTTGCATAATATTCCGGGGCCATCATCTAGGAACATAATAATCAACCCTATAAAGGTACGGCCTGCTGAAGACTTACGATATGATGGACACAACCATTATCCTGTAGTGACAACCAAAGGTCGATGCAGAAAATGTAATTCGGGAAAAACTACTTTTATGTGTACTAAATGTGAAATGCGATTGTGCATAAAAAAGGACCGAAATTGTTTTGTAAGTTTTCACAATAGGGAATAACAAGAGGATAATTTTTATTTCTGTGTCTGAAACTAATATCTATAATAATGAGCAGATTAATTATTATTACATTAAGTACGTATTTAAAACTATGCCAGTTTTGGTCACGGACTAATATTTTGGTTCATTTGTAAGAAATGTTTTTTTATAATTCATAGATTTTGAATTAGTAAGTATGGTTATATTTTGCGTTCGATATTTTTGATCTCATAAGGAGGCTGTTAAGTTGGATAAAGCTTAATTACACAAATAATTAATTTTATATGTAAGTTTGTTCTACGAACAATTTGTGTTGTTTTTATTTGAGAATTTATGTTGTTTTATTTTTGAGTTTTGTTGAAATATTATTCTGTCATTTCTTTTAATAAATTACTGATTTTCATAGATACAAAATATTGTTTTTTTGTTATTTTTGTATATTATTACCGCACTACATTATTTTAGGCAAAAACGGCAAAGTGCCTTGCAGGGGACAAATAACAGTAAAAGCTCATTCAAGCGAAATTGTTTATGTGCCCTTTTGGGCACTATTAATATTTAATAAAGTAACAAATGAATAATATAAAAAATATTATTTTTGGTATATTTAAGCTCCCCTAAAGCCATTTTAAAGTAAATAACTGGTTAATTTTGAAGTTTTGTACTTTGCCAGAATACCATACCAACATGCACTTTGCATTTTGCCAAGTTAAGGGTTAAAAGTAAGTTTGGTTTTCTTTATTTAAAAGTATTATTTTTAAAATACCTTGATGACTAGAAAAGAATAGATTATTCCTAATACTGTATACGTGTAACAAAAATATACACATTATTTACATAAACAGTATCCAATCTCATATACACCAATATTTTACATAATATGTGTAATATAATTTTATACAACACACACGTCTCGAATCACAGATAAAAAAATTTAAAAAAAAATTGACAGATACAAAAAAGTTTCGACTGACATCGAAAAAACACTTTTTTTTGGTCATCATTTGACAAAATGTCAAAAATCACAGATAAACACAAACTGTCAAACATCACAGATAAAAAATGTAGTCACATTCAGTCTTACCGTTACTTAAAACTAGGACAATCTTCTTGCTTGAGGTACAATAAATAAAACCCATGTTGTTTTTTTTTTGTTCGTATTACGTCAGTATTACTTAATAACTAATTTTACAATCGTCCATCATGAGATAATTCACACTGTGGCAACACTCGAAATTATTTAAATACTTACTCGTAAAATGTAAGTGTTACCAGCAAAAAATGCATTCGATACCGAATATACCTTAGTACATACTTAATTTTTTTTTCGATATAAAATACTTGTTTTATATTTAAAATCACCAGTATTGCCACTCTCAAATACATACTCCAATGTGAAATTGCTTATGTTATTGATTTTTTTTTTTTTTTTAGAAGCAAGATGACTATAATCGTTTTTACCAATTTTACTATTCCCTAGCTTAAAAGAACATTTAAACAAAAACAAACACAATTTAAAAGCAAATTCTTTCCAATAGCTTCCTTTACATATTATACTGGAATAAAACTGCATCTTTAGCTAAAACAGTATTATTACACTAACTTAAATAAGCCTGTTTTAAGCCAATACTATAAAGTCACGGTATAACTTTAGTACAGCTGTTTAAACTTGTCCTTATCTATGATTTAACACTAAAACATGTTTTTCCATAAAACTTTTAGACAACAGTTTTAATATGTTTTAAACCCGGTTTTAGTTACTCTATTATTAAAAAAACTGTATTTAAACCTCCATTAACAAAAAAAAATCAATAACACAACCATTTTCACACCACTACAAACATAATTACATATAAACAAAGTTGAATCTACACAGACTCTGCGACAGCGACGATATTATAGGCCCATACCCTTGGGCATTGTCATACAATTCAAACAGGGGTGCCGCGACCAATTTGTAGTTCTTTGGCACAGCGAATAGAGCTCTATCTTGCAACTGAACAAGGAATAGGCGCTTATGCTCTTTCGGTTTTGTTATGTGCGGCGGTATGTATGGATATTGGGGCGGTTCGAAGTTCGGTCGCCACCAGTTGCCTACAAAGAAATTGTATGTAGTAGTTTTATAGCAAACAAATCCTACTAATGTTATAAATGCGAAAGTTTGTAAGGATGTGTGTGTGTGTGTGTGTTTGTTACTCTTTCACGCAAATACTACTGAACCGATTACATTGAAATTTAGCACACATATAGAGGGTAACTTGGATTAACACATAGGATAGGTTTTATCCCGGAAATCCCACGGGAACGGGAAACATGCAATAAAAGGCAGCCTATGTTCTTTCTCAGGGTCTAAAGATTGTCTGTGCCAAATTTCATCAAAATCGATTGAGAGGTTTAAGCTGGAAAGCGTAACAGACAGACAGACAGACAGTTACTTTCGCATTTATAATATTATATAGTAGGGATTTTAATACCATAAAACTGAAATATCAAATACAAATCTATATTTAAGCTTTTACATATCCAAAAATAAAATTCTCTTAGTTACATAAATAAAAATTACTCACCAATAGTGTCTTCTATAAGCCAATCTTGTTTCACGCCATCTTGTCGACCGAGGGTCTCAGTTAGCAACCGTTTCAAACCTTCAATTTCATCCTATAATATATCAAATTTATATCAATAAATAGTATTAAGTAAAGTGTTTGTATGTATGTATGCTTAAATCCTCTTTAACTACGCAATGGATTTTGATGCAGTTTTTCTTAATAGATAGAGTGATTCATGAGGAAGGTTTTATTAAAGTATGTTTGCGATTAGCATATGATTTTAATAAATATAGATAGTTAGGAAGCAAGAGTGATATAGGCTTAACATTTTAACACGAAAAAAACATCTTGTTTTTATGTATATTTCCTCCCACAAGCAAAGCCACAAATGGAAATATACTATTGTTATATTGAAGTTATCTATATAATCATTAATCAAATGTGTTGGTAAGCGCAAAACTCGAGAACGGCTGAACAGATTTTGTTAATTCTTATTTTACAATATTCCTTGAAATCCAAGGATGATTCTTATGGATAGAAAACGTAAACATGTACCACGAGCGAAGCCGGGGCGAAACGCTAGTATTATAATAAACTTATAGAAATAGATGTAAAACTCACCTCTCCCGGATTGAGTTCTCCGCCAGGCAATTTGAAGAATGCAGTTCCGAGTTGTAATAACAAGACATGAGGGAGACCATGCTCATGTACTAATAAAACACCCTCTACCGATCTGCAAGGAAAATATAAATATCCATACTAATATTATAAAGCTGAAGAATTTGTTTGTTTGAACGCGCTAATGTCATGAACTACTGGTCCGATTTGAAAAATTATTTTGGTGTTAGATAGCCCATTCATCGAGGAAGGCTATAGGAGTATAGGCTATACATCAATACGCTAAGACCAACAGGAGCTACGTGGGTGAAACCGCGAAGCCCAGCTAGTGTTAAAATATAAAAAGTATATTCAATTCAATATTTGGCATCAATACAGTTAAAGACATAATTGAAAAGTATTCTTTAAAAATGTTCAAAAATATCCTATGTTAAGCTTAACTAACTTGATCATAGTATGGTTAAATTGATATGATTTTAAAGAACAGAGTTCTTGTCAGCTTTTCTCTGGAAAAATTACTTTAAATATGGTAAATATTGACAAAAGGTGATTTATATAGTGTTTTTGATGATAAAGGAGGTGGTTAGGTAGGTTTCTCAAGGTAGTCTTGATCAAGGAATAAATGTTTAAGTTGGAGATGATATAGAAGGGAAGTCTGTCTGTTCATTCGGCTTTAAAACGTACAAAATACGGCACCAAATTGGTTTAAATTTGGAATAATAAATATGAAAAAATTTCTTAGTTCAAACTGGCCAATTTTGTTTCACGAATCAACACCAACTAAACGGTTCAAATAATGATATACTGCAAATATATCTCTATATATGGGTTTCTCGTGGATTTAAGCAAGTGTAGTCACGAGGCACAATTAGTATAGTACATTTGCTTACCTCCTCATGCCAATCTTAGAAAATTCCTCACGCATCCTTTGAAATCTCGCTGGAACTGAAGCATCCTTTTCAAACAGAGGTTCTTTGGTTCCAAACGTATAATTAGTCAAGGGATATAGATTAATCGATCTATTTAGAGTCAGACTGGCTGCATTTTGACTATTTTGATGCTGAATGCCCGGTCTCACCGGCCATTGTTTTGCTTGTACGGCCGCCATAATGTTGGTTGTCTTGTTCAAAGTATATAATTTAGATTGATTACAATAGTAAATTGTGTTTCGGTTATAAAAAGAGATTATTTCACGTAAAATAGCAAATATTTTGATATTTAACAACACGTTTCAGCTTCGGACGCCGATTTTGCACAAATCATAAATTACAAACGCGTGCCACAGCCCACAGATAAAATACAGTCCACAAACAAATTCTGTCCACAGATTACCATAAATTAAATAACCACGACCATATGTAATGCCTAGAAAGTTCGACTAACGCTATATTTATTTATGTCTTGTCTATTTAATTTGAAAGATATGGATGGAAAAATGTATTATGTACTGCTTGATATAACATTGAGAACAGAATATTATGGTTTTGCCGTGGTGTCAGTGTACATCTTTATTTGCGTACAGATCTAATTAATCTGTGATTCGTTTCTTGTCTATGGTATAATGTCAAACCATAGAGACTAGAGTACACTACTCTATGGTTTTGTGGAATTTGTTTTGACTTTTGACTTTTGTGTGCCTTCAAATTTCAATCTTGCCGAGAAATCTAAAAAATATTTGAATAAAGAATTCATTTTTATTTTCTGATTTATTTCGTACTTTGAATGATGTCCCAACAGACAGAATTATTGACGGAAAATCCAGCGCAATGGACAACTGTATCATTCGTCACGCCGGAAATACAGAAAAAGGAATTAAAACCGTTTGTTTTGTGTAAGTTACTATTAATTTAATTATAAGACTATTTAGTGAACCGCATACTTGTGTTTTGCCGTTTGCGGCAAAGTACTAGCTAGCAGTAGTGGTGAATTACCCACTGCTGGGCCTCCGAGCACTTATCAAGGATCGTTGACAATACAATAAGTTTAAGCTTATTGCATGTTTTTTTTTTACTATATTTATCATAAATCTATTTAATACAATTTCAGTGGCCCTCAAAGAGCTAGAAGGTAACCCGGACAGTCGAATGGCGAGCCTCATGAACGCGGATAAATTCTCAGCAGTACGGTCCGTGGTGCGGCATGTCTCACGACTTAGATCGGCGAATAAAGAGCCGTGGAGCGAGGAGGATATGCAGATGTTTCTGGAGGGACTTAAGTGAGTATTTTGTAAGATTTTAGCCATTATAAGAACTCTATAGTTTCACTCGGAGATGAAACAACAGCCCTTTAGTATCTAAAGTACAGTAGACCCGCGTTATACCGGCCTCTGGCCTATCCGTCGCCCCCTGTAATCCGACATGTGTATAAATAAGGAATCCCTGTTGTTTAACAATTTTTACGTCGATCATGCATGATTTAACAGTATACAATAAAAATGTACCACTATTTGTGCTCTACTCGAAGATATTGTTTTAATTCCAAAATACACAATGTAACATGAAACAGGCCTACCTAAACCATCTTATCCTAGCATTAGGTTCAAAATTTATCAAATTACAAGGTACTCTTCAGTAAAAACATTCAGCCTATAGGGGGATCTCTAGTCTCTCTATACCCTATACCTTGACAAGGCCTTGCAAAACGATTATCGGAATAGTGCGGGTCTACTGTAGTTCTAAAATTTCTCAATATGAAAAAATTAGTTATTTTAAAGCTAATTGTATTGCATGATTATATTATTCTAAACGGTTAGATAATAATGTAACACTTTATGTTGCTAAAGTAGATATGGAATATAGGTCTACGTCATACAGTTGCAGAAACTGCATATTATAATATCACTACATATTATTAAACAAAGTCACTTTCTCTGTCCCTATGTCCCTATGTATGCTTAAATTTTTAAAACTACGCTACGGATTTTGATGCGGTTTGTTTTTAATAGATAGAGTGACTCAAGAGGAAGGTTTTAGTATATAATGCGAGAAAGCGGGTGAAGCCGCGGGCGGAATGCTAGTATATTTTACTAGCATTCCGCCCGCGGCATAAAGTGAAAGTTTATTTAATGTATAAATAAACACAATTTAACGCTTCATCATATTTTGTACTCATCAAGAAAAAACAATGTAACTTTCATTATTTTATTAATTTCACAAATATTCATATTTTTCAGGTTTACACCAGAATGTGTGAGCGAACTAACAACGCTATTATGTATGGATAAAATATACAATAATATACAAAGGCATTTGAGAATAAAGCCTGGTATAGCAAGCCTGCAGTGGAAAATAGACCTGTCTTTAAGGTAAATACTAGTTAAGCAACCCGGCTTCACTTGTATAATAATACTAGCTAAAAACTTATGTGCCAATTCAGACTATAATCTATCTCTGTACCAAATTTCATAGAGATCTGCTCAGGAGTATTTGTACCAGGTAAAATACAAACGTTAAAAATCCATACTTCCATACTAATATTATAAATGCGAAAGTAACTCTGTCTGTCTGTCTGTTACTCAATCACGCTTTAACTACTGAACCAATTTGCATGCAATTTGGTATAGAGATATTTTGATACCCGAGAAAGGACATAGGCTACTTTTTATCCCGTGACATAGGATAGGTTTTATCCCGGAAATCCCACGGGAACGGGAACTATGCGGGTTTTCCTTTGACTGCGCGGGCGAAGCCGCGGGTGGAAAGCTAGTGACTAATAAATGGTCCTAGAGGTTTGTAGTGCAAAAATATTTGTTTGTAGTTAGCCAGAAATTTATTTAATGTGAATAATTGAAAAAAAACGATTTTCGAGTCAATTGATATCAATAATTTCCGATTTGAAGATTTTACGATTACTACAAACGTTGAAGAAAATTAGCTAGATTAGTCGAGCCGTTCTCGAGGTTGATACTTCACATTTGTCTATTTATTTTTATGATATGGACTAGCTGTGCCCCGTGGTTTTACTCGCAGTGCTCCGCTCCTGTTGGTCTTAGCGTGATGATCTATAGCCTATAGCCTTCCTCGATAAATGGGCTATGTAACGCTGAAAGAATTTTTCAAATCGGCCCAGTAGTTCCTGAGATTAGCGCGTTCAAACAAGTTTTATTATAGACAATATGTTTTGAATATTAAACATATTTTAATATCTTTTTTATATACTTATTAAGTACATTATTTTTATTTCAGCCAAACGAACATACGCAAAGAGAACGCGAATTCAGAAAGAAGCAAGGAAATCATACACAGGGATACGCAAATAATCCTAACGTTGGAATTGACGAACGGACAAAAGTTCTTATATAGATTGAGTGTGAATAAGTTCCACGAAATGAGGTTCGTTATAGCGAGCGCTTTGAAAAACATCATAGTATTGGAAAAACGGAATTGTATGAGGAAAGACTGATTTATTTCAAACTAGCTTCCTGCCAGCGGCTTCGTCCGCGTAGTCAAAGAAAAATAGTTTATTTCAAACTTTACAACATAGCTTAGATTTCCGCCCGCGGCTTCGCCTGCGTGATCAAAGAAAAACCCGCATAGTTCCCGTTCTCGTGGTATTTCCGGGATAAAACCTATCCTATGTCCTTCCTCAGGTCTCGTGCTATCTCTGTACCAAATTTGAAGTAAATCCATGCAGTACTTTTTGAGTTTAGCCCGGACATACATACATACAAAAATTCTAAAAAAAAATTGGCTTCTATATTGATAGTAGATTGAATATTACGCCTCAATTATTATTTTAAAAATATATTCAATGTACTGGTTTGACTTTTCTTCAATTTTATTATATGTATAGATAAATGTAAAGATATGTGAAATATTAATGAATTTGTTAAAAGTAAGAAAAATCAATTATGTAAATAAAATTTACACTTAATATTCTTCATGATTTAAAGATAAATATATTACTATTGTATATTATATAGAAATGGAGTAAAATAAAAAAACCGGCCAAGTGCGAGTCGGACTCGCGTACTGAGAGCTCCGAAGAAACCTATTTTTTATTATGTTGTAACTTTAAATTAATGCTTTTAGCAATTTTTCCTTTATCTGTGCTATAAAACGTTGCTTTTTAACAAAGGAGATGTCCAAAAGCGACCCAGAATCGACAGTAATGAAATGTGTACCCAATGGATTGATAATTAAATCTATACTAATATTATAAAGCTGAAGAGTTTGATTGTTTGTTTGTTTGTTTGAACGCGCTAATTTCGGGAACTACTGGTCCGATTTGAAAAATTCTCTCGGTGTTAGATAGCCCATTTATCGAGGAAGGCTATTGGCTATATATCATCACGCTAAGACCAACAGGAGCGGAGAAATGCGGGTGAAACCGCAGGGAACAGCTAGTATAATATAATAATATAATATAGATAAAGCGGTAACCCTGAAATCGTTATAGTATAGGAGCTATGAGCAAAATAAAATAAGTAAAAATTCGTTTAAAATTTTAAAAATAAGTATACGGCGTGTTGTAGCTTAATATGACGTTGTAATAATGTTGTATCACTTTTACAATTTTTTATACGAATTTCTTACTTATTTTATTTTGCTCCTAGCTCCTATACTATAACGATTTCAGGGTAATCGCTTTAGCTTTATTATATTATATTTAATTATCAATCCATGGGTACACATTTCATTCCTGTCGATTCTGGGTTCTTGTTCATATTTTTTTGCACATGTCCTTTCAAGATTCTGTGTTCACGGGAAGTAACCCTGTAGGTATTGATTCTCTTATGAATGAAGAAATTTGCGAAAAATGTAGCATAAACGGCTGTAGCTTTTGATTGCGTTAGCTTATAAAAAAAATTCACAGCTTCAAAAGACCATAGACAAAAATAATATTTAACATAGACAAAAAATAAAATTCAATAATTGTCAAAATCATGTGATTTATGCCTTTATATATAAGTACCTATATTAAATTTATCATGCTTTTAAATAAAATTATTTGTATGCTCAGAACTAATGTATTTTTAACAGTAACTGTTGCAAATTAACTCCTGTACATACTATATTTCTATTTTTTATGAGATAATATTAACCTATGTATTAGGCAGTTCAATAAAGAAACGAATCTTCAATGGCGGCCAAAGCCGACACTGACGTATGGTAGGGTCAGCAAAAAAGAAAATAAAAATAACGTAATTGGATAATTATTTTATTAATTATTTCAAATTGTTTGTTGACAAACTTTTTTGTTATGGTATTTGTGTATTTATATGAATTATCATATTTACGTATACAGAATGTAACAAAATCCCCATAATATTTGTAATGAGCCCATAAAACTGAACAACTTTTCCCAATGAACATATTTTGTCAAATTCCAATAAAACATTATTTACTTTCGCAAATGCATAATTGTCATTGTAAATTTATGATAAAAACTATTATAGGGAAAATCAAATACATTTTAGTGATTTTATTTTTCCATTTTTTTTTGCATGCCGTACGGCCGTGTGTAAGCGAGAGGGAATGATAAGCGCCGCCATTGAAGATTCGTTTCTTTATTGAACTGCCTAATAAGTATATTATTTATAAATAAAAATAGGAAAATCTTCTATCGTCCTGTCCAGTCACATTATAATAGATTCAGACATTCCAAAGCTTACGCAAGACAAACAGACAAACATTTAAAATGTTTTATCATCTAATTGTATTATAGTATAAGCACATAGTATTTACATCAAAAGAGCGAATGCTCATTCTAACCCCACTATGTCAAATTATTTTAGCGTAGAGCATTCTTTCGTTGTTCTAAGTGCGTTAGAAAAGATTATATGCCATGTTCTAATACTGAATATGTTTTCGTTTACACTAAAAGATCACGAAAGAATGCTCTCTCTCAAGTGCTTATACAGGATGTCCCACCGTTGGTATACTAAGCTCAAAGGAGGTTATAGTTTTGCATACGCTGAGTACGTATAAAATACTTATAAAATTCCAGACGCATTTTTTTTTTCAAATAGATGAATTCTTAAAACGCTATGTGTACACCCATAACAAGCAACCCGCCTAACTTTGCCACCAGCACGTGAGCTATAAGCGGTATACGCCGGCTGCCAAGTTAGAGAAGAAAACATGGATTTTAAGGAAAAATTTTGCAAAAAAATTTTGACGTAATTTTTTTGTTAAAGTATTTTTTACGTATGCAAAACTACAAGTCCCTTCGCGCTTAGTATACCGATAGTGGGACACCCTGTATACTTTCATCTAATACACTTGAGAAAATATAGTTATCTTAAAATGACACACAGACATTTAATTTTATTTTTATGTATTGGAAGGGTAATATTATTATGGATTCTGAGATGGAATAAGGCAAGACTGAATAAAATATATATTTATTTAGTTGAAATATATTTATTATTGTTAATTAAATATTTAAACTCAGTACTGGAAAAAAGAGCGTGTGTGCCGACACGTGTCAGAAGTGAAACTTCTTTGACAAGATTCAATGATACCAAAATCGTCACCTTACTCCATGACGTGACCTTGAAATTTTACTCTCAACGCGCCTAAAGAAGTTTCACTTCAAAAAAATTTTAATCGAATGAAAATTATATTTATCAAATAATGAATATGGTGAATGGTCAAGGCTTCTTGTGTGCAGTGGCTGTAGGGCGGTGTAGGTATAATAATTATATGTGCGGTGAGGGGGGGGGGGGGGGTAAGAAAGAGCACGAGTTAGAAGTTAGAAAGAAACGGAACGGTTAGTACTCTCCCCCGCCCCTCACCGCACATACCTACACCGCCCTACAGCCACTGCACACAAGCTTTTGTAAAAATATAACATTAATTATTATTATTTATTATGTATGTTATTATTACCTATATTATGTATGTTAGTCTGTAAGGTTTAACAGAACATAGTCTTTGTTGCACTTAAAAGGACAGTTTATTTCATAATTATTTAGCCAATGTAAATGAATATTTTTAATTTTCATCTTATCATTAACTAGCTTTCCGCCCGCGGCTTCGCCCGCTTTCTTTTCAATCTAATAAATTATATACAAAAACCTTCCTCATGAATCACTCTATGTATTAAAAAAAACCGCATCAAAATCCGTTGCGTAGTTTAGATTTAAGCATACATAGGGATATAGGGACAGAGAAAGCGACTTTGTTTTATACTATGTAGTTACAATTATTCAAAAATTGTTATCTTGTAAGTATAGGTTAATATAATTTAAGCGGTGCTCAAGAAGATTATTTGAATTGTTATCAAGCAATATGTTGAAATGTGAACTTGAGATTCGATCTTGTTAGAATTTATTTTGATAAATAAACGAAATTGAGAAATATTTGTGTTTTATTCATTTATCATGTATTCAGTATTGGTTTCCTTTTTCCGTGCTATATCTTATACTAGCTGTGCCACGTGGCTTTACCAGCATTGCTCCGCTCCTGTTGGTCTTAGCGTGATGATATATTATAGCCTTCCCTGATAAATGGGCTATCTAACACCGAAAGAATATTTCAAATCGGACCGGTAGTTCCTGAGATTAGTGCGTTCAAACAAAGTCTTCAGATTTATTATATTACTAGATTTCCGCCCGCGGCTTCGCCCGCGTTTTCAAAGAAAAACCCGCTTAGTTCCCGTTCCCGTGGGATTTCTGGGATAAAACCTATCCTATGTGTTAATCCAAGTTACCCTCTATATGTGTGCTAAATTTCATTGTAATCGGTTCAATAGTATTTGCGTGAAAGAGTAATGGTCCAAGATCCCAGAGCCGTAAGACACAATTTATTTTCTAAAGCATATAAGTTTCGGTTCACAGTAGTCTCTAGTGTACTTTTTAATATCTGAATGTTTGTGGAGCTCTACCAGTGACACCTGCCGCCTGCGCCACCTGAGCCAAAGTTTTTATCAGACGCTTTAAAGCTCAAATAAATGAACTTAATTCATTTTTGAATGTCTGATTTTTTTATATGTTTTCACACCGCTTTTGGTTAGCAGTAGCTTCCGCTTATAAGGAAAAAGCAAGCCTCAGACTTGGTTGCACCATATTTTAATTATACTTAAGGTTACTGTCAAATTTAACAGTAACGTTAACTTTAACAGTGAAAGCGAAATGGGTTGCACAAGCTTATATTTTTGCATCGATCGATCGATCATCGAGCTAACAAGGTCTCAAGTGAAATGCCATCTCAATTTGTATATAACTTTAGTCTTTAAGCTAAAAAATATGCTAGAGCCATGCTAGAGCAATCAATTTCGCTGTCACTGTTAACGTTACTGTTAAATTTGACATTTACCTTAACTTTAAATAAAATATCGTGCAACCGATCTTTAAATTGTCTAATAGACTCATATATTTTTTAACCATTACTTTAAGCGTTTAACAGACGAACAGCAAGTTGCGAACGGAACGACAGCCTCTGCCGTTCGTGTGTTAGAACTTAGAAGTTAGAACTCTAACATGTTTGTTATTGCTAAAGTTACATGCTGCAAACCAGCCTTAGTCTCCGAATTCAGATTATAAATTCATAATATGATTTGCGGTATTGTGCCTCACTTATCATGAATTTTGCATCTCAACTGATATTAATTATAATCTTAATTCTGGAGTGTGTGTTTACAAAAAATGTGTAGAAAGATGTGTTTTAGATAGCGGACGGAAAGCTAGTAATACTATCTATAACAATGACGCATTTTTGCTCACTTGACTCAGTTTAGTAAATATCTTTTGTTCGAACTTTAGTAATATTAAAATAACCCATTATATTGTGAGATGAGATTTCTTTTGATAGCGAATAAGTTGAGTAGAGCGTTCTTGTAAATAAATAGATACTCTTGTATTTCAATAGGAAAAATAAAAACCACATATATCTTTAATTATTTATTTCATAATTTACAAAATTACACATTTGACACTTTTTCATATATTATAATGTATTTTTAACAGACAGATAAGTTAAAAAAATATCCAGAAGCCGTGTAGCATGACCCTCCATTTCTTGTGATAAGGCATTTTAATAAATCCACGAATATTTATTAACTCATGCTCATCTAATAAAAAAGACGTGTGTCACTCGGGGACTGCCGCGGTAAAGCTATTGCATGCTATGC
>CAJQZM010041874.1:0-23329 GCA_907164665.1 Colias nastes | reverse complement strand
CGTGTGTCACTCGGGGACTGCCGCGGTAAAGCTATTGCATGCTATGCATTCAAGCCACACCTCCGTGCCCGTCCCCGTGGGGGGGGGGAGCGTGAGGTTTTTTCGTTACGGAATTTCTGGATTCGGCCCCCGCGCTCAAGGCCCGCGATAGAAGCTATGCAATAGCTTAAAAATTCTGTATGTATGTATGTATGCACGACGCAGACGATTTCAGGCTGCACAAATTTCAAAGCGCCACCAATAATGACTCATTTCTGTAAAATAAAAATAAATAATTATTAATAAAAGTTTAAACAAATATAGTAGAAAAAATTCGATCACAACGCGGGACTCGAACCCTGATAGGTGAAAGACGTGGGTTCGAATCCCGCCTCGCGATGATTTTTTTTTTTTCAATTCTTTAAAAAAATCTCATTTAAATACGTACTTATTTGAATGCTATAACACTATCTATACTAATATTATAAAGTTGAAGAGATTGTTTGTTTGTTTGAACGCGCTAATCTTAGGAACTTCTGTATTAGATAGCCCATTTGTCGAGGACGGCTATAGGCTATATATCATCACGCTAAGACCAACAGGAGCGGAGCAATGCGGGTAAAACCGCGGGGCACAGCTAGTATGTATATCAAATTATTTTGTTTATGCAATGTCCGCTGTTTTGTCTTGGAATTGCATGAAATTTAGAATGCAAATAGTATTTAATTCGACTGACCGGTTGGCTTGGTTGGTAGTACCCTGCCTTCCAAGCCAGAGGTCGTAGGTTCGATTCCCACCCGGGGCAAATATTTGTGTGATGAACATAGGTGTTTGCTCTGTCTGGGTGTTAATTATCTATATAAGTATTTATTTAAAATTATATATGTATGTATATCAGCCATCTGGTTTCCATAACACAAGCGAAAGCTTAGTATGGGATCAGATCGTGCCGTGTGAAAATTGTCCTGAAATATTATATTTATTTATTATATAATATATTATTCCTTGTTATAATAGTTTTTGAAGTGAAACTTCTTTATCGGGGTTGGAAAAAAATTTAGTGTAACATTTTTTCGTTACGCGTGACATTTTTCCGTTACGCGCCATCTTTTTATTATCCCTACCACGCGTGATTCGACGTATTTCTGTAAAGTTGCATATAGTAAATTATTTTTTGAAAAATAAGGTCACAAAGGAGTTTCACTTCTTACGTGTGTACACTAGTACACGCACACATTTTTTCTTTACCCTATGTTTCGCAGCTTCATGTGCCTTGAGAGATGCAAGCTGTGTGAAAGAGACACCACACTCACACGCGTATGGTCTCTCTCCTGTATGTACACGCATGTGCACTTTTAGTACACCCTTACGCTGAAAAATATTAAATAATAAATCGATACTAATATTATAAAGCTGAAGAGTTTGTTTGTTTGAACGCGCCAATCTCGGGAACTACTGGTCCGATTTGAAAAATTCTTACGGTGTTAGATAGCCCATTTATCGAGGAAGGCTATAGGCTATAATATATATAATCACGCTAAGACCAACAGGAGCGGAGCACTGCGGGTAAAACCGCAGAGCACAGCTAGTAAAGTAATAAACATATTAGAATATAACATTTTAGAATATATATATTGAAAGTAAAATAATTAATATACTAAAAAATCTATGCCAAAATCATAATATACACAAAATAAATAGAAAAAGCAATGAAAAATGAGCGTGTGTGCCGAGCACACGTGTCAGAAGTGAAACTTTTTTCAAAGATACTAAAATAATCGCTTTACTCCATGACGTGACGGTATTGCCAAGAGACGCTCTTTAAATCTTTGAAGAATTTTTACTTCTGACACGTGTGCTCGGCACAAACGCTCTTTTTTATAATTTGGGTTGTGTTTAGCGCTTTTTATAAATTTAATAGGGATTTTAGGTGAATAAAACGATCGCAGGTACTTTTTAAGCGATTGCATAGCTTCTATCGCGGGCCTTGAGCGCGGGGACCGAATCGAGAAATTCCGTAACGAAAAAACCTCACGCTCCCCACTCCGACGGGCGGAGGTGTGGCTTGAAGGCATAGCATGCAATAGCTTTACCGCGGCAGTCCCCGAGTGACACACGTATTCTTATTAATTTTTTTGACACTTACACTAAACACTTTATCACAGATATGGCAGGTCGCGCTCTTGCTGTTTCCGCCAGGCAAGTGGGCTCTCCTGACGTGTAATCTTAAGGCATCGGCCGTACTGTACGCACGGGCGCAGTGCACACATCGCGACGGTTTCGGCGCGTTGTGAACGCTCGTCTGGTGCGTGCCTAACGTCTGTCGCGTTAGGAACCTTTGGTCGCATAGTGTGCATGCGTACCTTAAAACACGAATAAGGGTAGGTAGTAGTGTTTGATTTTACGAGAATTATACATTTAGAAATTAAACATTTTTAACGGATTTTAAACGCGATTTATTCATTATATTATTTTACCGACATTTCGAACACTTTACAGCGAGCGTGGTCACGATGAGACTGAGATGTTATACGTCTAAACGGTCATTCAAAAATTGATATTTGTAAACTACCTCTACCAATTCCTCCGTAGTTGATATGTGGACTATTTTTCCGGTTGTTATATATGATATAGATGAATATAATGATTAAATCGAGTTTTAAATCCGTTAAAAATCTATAATCTCTTAATGAATAAGGGTGCTTTTCCACCAATAATGTGAGCATGTGTAGCGAGGAATGTGTTTGTAAATAACCAATAGTATCGCTTCAAACGCTAAACGCTTTAAACTTCAAAAATGAAGCGGCTTCTTTACAAACACATTCCTCGCTACAAATCCTCGCACATTATTGGTGGAAAAGCACCCTTATCGATCGAATTTTTTCAATCCTTAAAAAATATTTTTATAAAACATTTGAATGCTTGAAACTAAAATATCAAATCCACGAACAAAAAATCATTTTTATTTAGCTTTAAATAAATTATTTCAAACCTTCCACTAGAACCTCGCCATCGATTTGTGAAAACAGAATGAAAATCGGTTCATTAGTTTTTGAGTGTATCCATGTACTAGCTCTCCGCCCGCCGCTTCGCTCGCGAATTCAAAGAAAAACCTGCATAGTTCCCGTTCCCGTGGGATTTCTTTATATGTGTGCTAAATTTCATTGTAATCGGTTCAGTAGTATTTGCGTGAATGAGTAACAAACATACATACATACACATACATCCATCCTCACAAACTTTCGCATTTATAATATTACTAGTAGGAAGTAGGACAGACAGATAGACGGGGCGAAGAACTTTGTTCTATAATATATAGTGAATACTAGCTTTCCACCCGCGGCTTCGCCCGCGCAGTCAAAGAAAAACCCGCATAGTTCCCGTTCCCGTGGGATTTCCGGGATAAAACCTATCCTATTTCCCGGGGTAAAAAGTAGCCTATGTCCTTTCTCGGGTATCAAAATATCTCTATACCAAATTTCATGCAAATTGGTTCAGTAGTTAAGGCGTGATTGAGTAACAGACAGACAGAGTTACTTTCGCATTTATAATATTAGTATGGATAGTTTTTACTTCTGGGCAACCCCTTCTCACATAATATAAGGTATTACAAATACTTAATACATTAGAACATCACTCAAAAAACGCTTAACTAATTATGATAAAATTCACAAATATTAAATACTTACTTATATTGTGAGGGATCGCTGTGTTTCTTTGTTTTGTACAAATGCTGCTTTAATGCCTCCTGAAATGAAATATTTTTATTTTATTTAAAATATTTATAATTATAATAAGAATCGAAACAATTACAACAAAAAATCAATAACATAGGTGGTACTAAATAAACATTATCTAAGCATTACCTATCTTTAAAGAAAATTGGCTATCACAAAAACAGAAAACATCAAACATTCTTTTTTCAAACACCAGTAACCAATCAACGTCACTCGCACAGTAAAAAAGCAAACACTAACCACAGATAAAAAAGAACAAACCATAAACACAGCAACCAATCAAAACTTTCGCCAAAAAAAAGAAAAAAACACGCCATAGACAAATTAAAAATAAAACCGCTAAAGCTCACCACTCAAAACGCGCCACGGAAAAAAAATTAAACATACAACTGTCAAAACATTCGCCACAGATAAAAAAAGAAAAAGGCCTAAAGCTCACCACTCACCATCGAAGTGAACATAGCGTCACACTCCACGCAATAAAAGTCCTTATCTATATGTACAGAGCGTATATGTTTGTGTAACACAGATTTGTATATGAACGTTCGGTTGCAGTGTTCGCAGTGGTAGCGATTTTTGTCGTCGTGGCGACTGGAAAACAAGTATTTTTTTAATTAGCTTAATATTATGATGATAATGAATATATTATATGGAAGATGAAAATCCATGAAAAGATGTATATTATAATATATTTAAATATATTATTTTGAAAAATTAAAATTTTCAAAGAGCTTTATTAAAAGAAGATTAAAAGAGATTGACATGATTTTAAAAGAGCCACTATGGAATGTCTTGCCGTTTCTTCTCCATAGATACTGCTTTCCGAATCGGTGGTAAATGTTAAAAATATGTAATGACGATTCAAAAGTGCTTCTAGAAGAAGTCTAATTGAATAAATAAATTTTTGAGTTTGATGATAAGAGTGATAATGATAATCATAGTAATGATGATCATAGTGAGGATGATGATGATAACAGTGATGATGGCGATCATAGATCGTAGTTTCAAAAAATCTTTATTACTTTAAAAACACATGAAACATAAATTTTAAAGGTTTAAAATTTTATATAGTACATAATATCACAGGTTCTTAAAGATGTTAGAATACAATATTATAAAACTTATAGGTTCACGCACTAGGCGAAGCCTGCCTGATTATTACTATTTAAATTCGTATTCAATACATAACATAAAAAAATTGTATTTCATTAAAACTCATTAAATTATTAAAAATTTCATTTAAAAAAATAATAGTTTTAGTATGATAATCATAGTAGTGATGATGATGAAAAACTTACCTAGTATGTACTCTTAATATTTCCCGACTCTTAAAAGACCTCCCACATTGGTGACAAGTGTGTTTCTCATTACTCGCATGCATTTTAACATGTCTCTGCATAACTGTACGCTTGCTGAATCAAATAAAATTAATTGAATTATATGTATAGGTATCCTGAATTTTGGTAAAAAAAATATTAGGTACATAAGATGTTATTATTTCAGAAAATCGACTCGGAAAAAAAATTTAAAATCGTTTGAATGTTTTGTGCGTTTAAAAAATAAAAAAATATTTTTTATAAAAAATACCTCAAAATCTGACACTACCCACACCCACACAATGTAATATCCAAATTTTACTATTTAACATCATCATCTTACTTCTACTAGATACTTACTACTACTATCTACTTCTAACTACAACTAACTACATTTAACTATTAACTACTACTAACTACTTACTTGGTAGTAAACTCGCACTCCTTGCATTTATACTCTTGCGTGGAATCTGTATGTACTAGCGAATAGTGTTCCAATACATGTTGTCGCGAATGACGGACTATATTGCAGATTTTACATTTGTACCTGGAAATAAATAATAAACAAATATTTCAGGACAATTTTCACACACGGCACGATCTGATCCCATACTAAGCTTTCGCTTGTGTTATGGAAACCAGATGGCTGATAAACATACATATATAATTTTAAATAAATAATTATATAGATAATTAACAGCCAGACACAGAGCAAACATGTACATCACACAAATATTTGCCCAGGGTGGGAATCGAACCCACGACCGGGTCACTACCTAACCACACTAAAAACACAACACAACCTATACACGTTTCTCATACTAATATTATAAAGCTGAAGAGCTTTTTGTTTGAACGCGCTAATCTCGGGTCCGATTTGAAAAATTCTTTCGGTATTAGATAGCCCGTTTATCGAGGAAGGCTATAGGCTATATTATATCATCACGCTAAGACCAACAGGAGCGGAGCAATGCGGGTAAAACCGCGGGGCATATATACCTATATATTATGTCGACCCAACTTGTTAGTAATATTCATGCAAATTTTGAAGTAAATCCATGCAGTACTTTTTGCGTTTAGCCCGGACGTACATACAGACAAACAGATCCCAAGTATTCCTTTAAAATACTCAATATACAGTGACTTTCCGACGATTTTATTATGTTATCTATATCTATACATATAATAAATCTGTAGAAGGGTCAATTCTGTACATTCAAAATATTGAAAAAATTAATAGCAGGGGGTGTTACAGGATCGATACCAAACCCAAATATGTGATTAAAAAAATTTTTTTCTGTCTGTCTGTCTGTATGTTCAGGCAACACGTGAAAACTAACAGTTCGATTTCGATGTAATGAGGTATAATTATACCTCATTACCCTGGGCATAAAATGGTATACTTTTTATCCTGGAAAAATACGTAGAAAAAAATAAATCTTAATTTTTCTTAATTGTTCCGTGCGGACGGAGTCGCGGGCGGAAGCTAGTTAATAAATAGATTTTAATTAGTTGTTAGTAATTACTTACATAGTTGTGTGCGACTTGATGTGACCTCTCAATGATATAGTACTTGGGCAGTATTGGCCGCAAATTTCACATAGATGGGCGCCATTTTTCTGTAAAAAGGATCATATTTATTATTAATATACAGGGTGTCACGAATGTACTATCGTATGCCTAATGCAGCATATAGTGTTTAACCTTCTGATGCTGTAAAAAATATTTATAAAATCCGGTCGTGCAGGAAAAATTGTCTCAAAACTTTTCAATAAACTTCGTGTTCGTAACCCTAACTACTTGCGAGTTTTATACATAAGCGGTCATTGACCTCGAACGCATGCTTAACCTCGAACCTCGGAAATAAATACCTACTGTTTGGATAATATTTTTTAGAGTATACGAGACAAATACACAAGTACACTATCGTTTATGTATACCAAAAAATACGAAAATTTACTTAGTACCATCGCCTTCTGACCGCACCCTTTTAATCATATTTTAATCTTTACTTAATTTTTTTATTTAGATACATGCGTATCAATTATTTTTGTACAATGATATTGAAATAAGGTACATACCTACCAACTTGTAGAAATTTCAGCATACAACATGCAGTAGGTACCTCTCACACACTTCACTTCACAACATACTAAAGCACCGGTACTCAAACTCAAACATTATAATACTCACAGAACATATAAAAGAGGTTAGAAAGGCATTGTAGGCGGGGCAGACGCGCCAAGGATATGAGCACTGCTCACATCATCATTTTAAATCGCGTGATCGCGCGGCGCTATGATTGGCTAGATTTGAAATTGCAAATATACGTGCTTAAGCGGACTTGCGCGGACTTGGCGACACCCACAGGCGACACCGGTTCTTATAGGAACGGCGAATTATTGCCATTCTAACCTCTTTTATATGTTCTGTGCTAATACTCCACGTCCGTATAATAGGTACGACATTACCGACTCAGAAACTCACAGATGAAACACAGAAAACGCAAACGATAGCAACTTGACACCGAAAGATAAAACGAGCGACTAACAAAAATTTATTTAAAATTACTTAAAAACTTCAATAATAATACGAATAAACGTACAATGCGAGTTTAGGGATTCGTAGGGAAATGTTTGTAAAAATACCTATCATAAGAATGATTTAGAATACATAATAATATCTGTTCCTTTCAACTTTTGCTAGATGAAACTCAATAATTAAATATGGCGCCTAATCTAGATAAGAGTATAAATAGCAACTTAAGGTACCTAAATACATATTAAATAATAATATTATTCCCAGCATAAAACTTAATAATATCATTTCATGATAATTTCATATTAAATTATAATATGATTGTGTTTTTTCATTTGTAGTTATAAAAGAAAATTGATTGCACAAATTTTGTTAAATTGTTAGTGGTCCACCAATTACCAAACGTCTTAAGAGTCCGTATCGATTTTAGAGTGATTTTGACTTGTTTCTGTAATTCTTTAGAAGCTCGTTTAACAAAACTAAATTAGTAACAATGTGTGATGATATCTTAAATTCAAGATTCATTCAATATCTAAAATACGTTCGAGACAATTTATTGATATTCATTGTCCAGTTTGTTTAATAGCCAATAACCTGAGACGTGTTTCAATTTTTTCCATGCGGGACGTTCGTGTCTTTGTATTTTACACGGAATTTAATAGAAGAAGTTTTCTTATAAAATATACAACAGTAAAGACACTGAGACATCCTAAAATATGTTCGAGGCAATTTAAGTACTTTTATTGAAAAATTCAAAGAAAATCTAAGTTAAAAAAGCCTTACTTTGATGAAATTTTATGCGTATATGGCGTCGAATTTCTAGTTCTTACAACAGAGTTAAAAAAAAATAAAAAAATACACACTAAATGATAGGTTAATGCTTAAAAATTTGCAATAAAAAAAATACATATTATATGTTTTATGAAAGAAATGGAATAATTTAAAGTTCTCTAGAATTTTCGATTATATACGGGAGCGCAAACGTTGTTACGGCAAATCTATATAATCGAATATTCTAGAGAATTTTAAATTATACCATTACTTTCATAAAACATAGTAGTTAGTTTTTTTAAACGAGCTCCTAAAGAATTAAAGAAACAAGTCAAAATCACTCTAAAAAGCGATACGGCCTCTTAAGTGTAAGGGCTGTGATAGATCTGCGCGGGAGATTCGGGATCGTTAGTCGTAATTCGTATTTTGTGTTTATAATAATTAGTTAAAGTTATTAAAGCAGTGGTTGTATAAATCCGTAAGATAATGCATTTAAGTAGTTACGAGATTTTCTTATGTTACTTAGTTAATTTAAGAAGTGATTGATATTTGGAGTAGTAGGTATTTAATACATTATGTAATATTTGTTTACCTTCGTCACTCATCATTCGTCATCATTGTGCAATATGTATTACGATCCTGTGATTCCTGTGCATGATAATCGGCTGAGTGTTTGCATTTTGAAACCGTTGATTTCTTCTGGTAAATATGACACCGTGTGCATGTAATTGGTGTTTACGACACATCTAATTACTAAAAATCATAAGTAAAACATACTTTCTATTTCTTAAATCAAAGTATTATTATTCATTTTCACTAATAATTATTAATTTAATAGCTTTAACCCAAATGGAAAATAGGGTAAGGTCGTATAATTATCAATAATTATTAATATTTTTGCCTTATTTTATTAAATAAATAAATTTATTATTTAGCCTTCACAACTTAGTAGGTACTAGGTAATAAATAAAAATAATTATTTTGTCAGTAATCTTAATTATGTAAAATTCGTAACACACATAAAGTGACTTGTTTCTTCTAGTTGTAACGATTTTATACTTCTTTATTTTAGTTTAACTAATCAACGTTAACATTAGTAATCTTCTACCATACTTTAAACAAAAAAAAACGAATTTTTTTCTTTCCATACATTGGGCGTTATTAAACTGTAGAGTGCAATAGCGCCCGAAGAAATTAAGGGGTAAGATCAATAACGCCCACTAAGAGCAACAAACAAAATCTTATAGTGAGATCTGGCAACTTAGAAACTACATTAAAATGCTTATTTATCGACGGCTTAATTACTATGACACTTAGTTTAACAGTCTGAGCAAACAAATTCTTTATCTTCTTTGGTAAGACCAACACAGTCTTCATGGTACCACTTAAAACAAATGGTACACTGTCGCAAAGCTAACATTTCATTTTCACAGCATGCATGACAATACCAATCTTCTGCATCATCATTTATTTTGGAAGAAATCTTTTTTTCTTTCTTATTTGGTTTTATTCTCGTTTTATAGTTTCTTCGCATTTCTTCCATAATTCTTTTGTGTTTTGTTCTTTTTATTCGCCTTTTGCCCTTTTACTTTTCCTTTGTTTTCCATAAACAGATTTTTAGTAATTTTTTGGCCTTTGTAGTTCATCGCCTTTTTACGCGGACGTGCATTTTTAACTATTGCGTAGTTTGGCGTTGGCAAAAGTTCTTGAAATGACATTTCGTCATTTTGTTTCCTAAGCGAGCTTAATGGAAGATTGTCGTCACTCTCATGCGAGCAAGTAGAGTCACCAGAACTAATTCTGTTAAAGTTTGGCAATGAATAATTAGTAGGTTGTTTTTTTGGTGTAACGTTACCTCTACTTAACATAACATGTTCACTTTCAAATTCTTCTTCAGATGACGAACCACTGTATACATTAGCAACTGAAAGCTTAGATTTGTGCTGTTGATTGATAAAATCCACATCTGTAGCGGAACTTTCAGTACTGGGAACAGGGCTAATTTCTCTGTTTCTTTGTAATCCTGAACAACTTGCTTTTAATTCCAAACAACTAGTTGACAAGATGGAAGATGATGAAGCACATTGAACATTATGTTCTTCCTTTCTTGTTTCTTTCCCTTCTGAAAATTCTGTAGATGAGCTATAATCCACAAGACGAAATTTTTCTCCACTATTGTCTCGAACGGCATCCGACGACTCAATTGGAAAATTGTAATCTGTTCTTGGGTTTTTACTGAGCTGTTCACAACTAGGAAACCCTGGTTTATGTTGGTAGTTGTCAAAGTTCACAGGCTGCTTATCAGATGAAAGGAATGAAGAATATGATGGATTGTAAGAATTTTCGTCGTTATCTCGTATGTCCTGCGTTGACTGATCTATTTCCTGCGTTGAATGATTTTGATTTGGAGGACCTGCGTTCTGCACAGAGTTATCTTCGATCTGAGGGTACGGAATTTCCGTCAAAACCGATGGGGCGTATGCCTCTTCAGGAATTGCCTCCGGATTGAAAGGAAAGAGACCTGTTGCTTTAAAACCATTAACGATATTATTATATGTCATACACTTGTACCAGACTTTCGTAAATAATTGGTTAAATGTGGCCTTTGTTAATCTTTCATTGGGGTTTTCGTACAAAAAGTTTAAGACAGCTTCATCCCAGTGGTGTTCGAAAGACTTGTTTACAGACTTATCCAACGGTTGTAGTTCGTGTGTGGTGTTAGAGGGGAGACAATATAAAACTATATCATTTTTCTCAGCTTCATCAAGTGCTTCTATTGATAGGTGACATTTAGCATCGAAGATCAGCAAACATTTTCCAACAACCTTGAATTTTGCTAGGTGCTTAATGAATTCGACAAACAAGTCTGACGTCATGCTCCCCTTTGGAGCCATTTTTACTAATGTTCCATTTGGGACATTTTTCTTTAAATCAGGTCTTTTCCTTTGTCCTTTGAACAGTATCATTGGTGGGATTGCCGTACCGACGGCATTTACACACATCGCTATCGTGACGTTTTCAGCGTGTTCGGGAGCAATGGGGTGAACTCTCTTACTACCCTTTTCACCTAAAACGGTGTGCTGGTTATGTACTGTTATACGACAACCTTTCTCATCCATATTGTAAAGCCTCTCAGGATGTTCTCGGATATCTAAATCATCATATAACTTTTCAACTACTTCAAAATGTTGTTGCACAATAGCTTTGTTTAACTTTTGTGCTCCTGCTGGATTCATTATCTGTGGTTTCCTTTTGCTAATCGACGGATTCCGTTTTAAAAAAGATCTGAGCCAATCTTTCCCAGCAGCTTTCTCGCAGAAAAGAAAAGCCTGTTTTTTTATAAATTTTGGTGTTAGAGGCATACCAATTTTGGCAAACCTTATTATTCTTGCGACTAAGTCTGCTTCTTGATTCTCAGAAAAAACAGGTTTTCTTCCAAAACGTTTTTTAGCATTTCCATCTTTTAAGTGATCTCTAAGAGTCCTACGGGGTATATTGTACTTTTCAGAGGCAGCTCTCTGTGTGAGTTGGCCCCTTTGTATAGCATTGATTGCAGCCCTCATTGTGTCTTCTGTCCAAGACTCTCCTCTTTTATTCCGATTCGTTGGTGGCATTTTACTGGCCTAAGAAAAGAACAAACAAATATTCAGAAAATCGAAATGTTCAAAGAAAAAGTAACTCATATTTAATACATAACATACACATTACTTCAAGACTTATAAGGTCCAACAAAATTAACTAGATAAACTTTTAGGGCTATAAATAAACATATCATCACCAAAAAATATCAAAAAAGAAATTTCTACAAAAAAAGTTATTTACTGGATGATTATTGAAATGTGAAAAATGAGAATTTTTTTTGGCAATTAAGCTTTATTTCATACAAATGTTTAGCCGAATTACAATTTAGTTACCTACTAAAAAATTTTTAGTTCTACCAATAAAAAGTCTATGATCAGTCATAGATTATTTTTCATTTTTAGATTTTCGGAAAAAAAGACATTTTTACGCTATTACATTAAATCCTTCAAAGTGTATCTAATTAATTTTGTTACACCCTATATATAATTACGCCCACACAAGGGTTAATAGCGCCCACACGTGGCCTACACGTAGTCTAATAACGCCCCAAGGTCCGTTTACTGGGCGGTATTACGCGACTGGGCGTTATTGACATTTTTTTTTAATTTTGAAGTAATTAAGTAAATCATTTTGAAAATATTTACAGAATATGAAGTGTAGTTATGTATACTACTGCCAAAGTATAAAATAATCCAAGAAATAACTCAAAAACAACTGAAAACTTATAGTTTCGTTAGAAGAAATGTTTATAACAGCCGGTGCACGTCTAACGCTCTTGAAACGAAAGCTGCTACTGGCAAAGATGGCGACTCCAGACTTACGCAACCGCGCTAGGCGCGTTCCTATTGGTGCAATTCATGTGTGCGTGAGGTACGATGCGGGTCTATTGAATATTGGGTTTTTTGAAGTTCGGGCGCTATTTAACAGAGGGCGTTAATAGACACATCTACCTTATAAGTAAATACCTAGCAAAGCAAAAGTACAAAACACATTGCATAATGCAGACAAAAATAAAAATTAAAAAAACTTAAGTAAGGATTAAAATACGTTTAAAGTAAAAAGTATTAAAAGGGCGCGACCGCGGTCAGTTTCAGTTTCAGGTTTTTTTTTGTAAGATTGTAAGATAAACGATTATTTTTGTATGTGTTTTGTATACTCTAAAAAATATTATCCAAACAGTAGGTAGGTATTTATTTCCGAGGTTCGAGGTTAAGCATAGCGTTCGAGGTCAATGACCGCTTATGTATAACGCTCGCGAGTGTGATCCGCGTAGTTAGGGTTACGAGCACGAAGTTTATTGAAAAGTTTTGAGATAATTTTTCCTGCACGACCGGATTTTATAAATATTTTTTACAGCATCAGAAGGTTAAACACTATATGCTCCATTTGGCATACGATAGTACAACCGTGACACCCTGTATAATAACAATTTACTATTAATATAATTGTAACATACTTATTATTTAAAATTTAGATAATATTTCGTGCAAAACTAGTTCATTTTTGTAGAATTATATTTTATATTTTGGTTTTATGGCACTCTAAACTGAAATACTGTTTTTTTTAATATTAATTTTAAAAAATAGGAAAAATTCGATCACGAGGCGCGATTCGAACCTGCGTCTTTCCGCTATTCCGAGGCGAATATGTAAAATTATTTTAAAAATAAAAAAAAGGCAAGGATTCTTGGCAAGGATTATTAAAAAATACGATTTTTCTAAAAAGGCTGACAAGACCGAATTGATGATTGAGTAACAGTGATTGCGCTCTCGTTTACTCCTATACAATTGGACAGTGTGCGGAAACGAGAGCGCAATAGAAATGTTACTGTGCGGGGCCAGGTCGTAGATGTAAATAATAAGAAAATATGTGATTCAAGGAAAAGTGTGGGTCATATGCGAAATATGACTCGTTAGAGGTTCAGGTATGAATATGTTGACTTCGTGTTTTAAATTGCAGACCCGTACGTCAAAAACATAAAGATATAGAATCGTTTAATGATGCTTTTAAGACCAATCTTTGCAATTATATTCTATCGAGCCGATTTCGTCCAATTATGTATCGAGTCCGTCCACGGTCTTCGAAATATGATGAATATTAACATATATTTTTTTTGATGGGCTAGAATAAATATATTTTCTTAAAAAACTGCTCAAATAACTTCAATTTTAACAAAATTGGGTCTTGTCAGCCCCTTAAACTATATATAAATTAAAAAAAAAAATTAATTAAAATAAATTAATATAAATAATAATTAGAGTACATAATAAATAAATAAAATTTTACTAAAATACATACCGGTGAATGTTTTTCCAAATGCGACAAAAGAACATCTTCGAAATTAAAACCCTTTGCACATTTTTCACATTTGTACGGCGCCATATTGTACTTTTCCGTTTTTCGATTCGCTTCCATTTCTTGTAGAACCTAAGAAATTTATTTTTTTTTGAAGTGAAACTTCTTTAGGCGCGTTTAGAGTAGAATTTCAAGGTCACGTCATGGCAATACCGTCACGTCATGGGGTAAGGCGACGATTTTGGTATCTTTGAATCTTACTCAAGAAGTTTCACTTCTGACACGTGTGCACACAATTTTTTTGGTCAATGTTTGTAAGTTTATATAGGTGAAACTAATGCATGTTAAAAGCATTATTATTTACTTAACCATGACATAAAATATAAATTATTACTAGATTTCCGCTCGCCCGCATTTTCAAAGAAAAACCCGCAAAGTTCCCATTCCCGTGGGATTTCCGGGATAAAAAAAAAATGTCTTATTTTGGGTCTCAGCTACCTACATACCAAATTTCATTGTAATCGATTCAGTAGTTTTTACGTGAAATAATAACAAACATCCATCTATCGTCCCAAACTTTCGCATTTATAATATACTAGCTTTTCGCCCGCGGCTTCGCCCGCATTTTCAAATAAAAACCCGCTTGGTTCCCGTTCCCGTGGGATTTCCGGGATAAAACCTATCCTATGTGTTAATCCAAGTTACCCTCTATACGTGTGCTAAATTTCATTGAAATCGGTTCAGTAGTATTTGCGTGAAAGAGTAACAAACACACACAACCTCACAAACTTTCGCATCACTATCACTACATAGTATAAAACAAAGTCGCTTTCTCTGTCCCTATGTCCCTTTGTATGCTTAAATCTTTAAAACTACGCAACGGATTTTGATGCAGTTTTTTTTAATAGATGAGTGATTCAAGAGGTAGGTTTTAAAATATAATTTATTAAGTTTTAGACAAAGCGGGCGAATCCGCGGGCGGAAAGCTAGTTTATAATATTAGTAGGATAGGACTAGTAGGATGATCTTACCTGTTCTTTAGTCAACTTTATAACAGTATATTCGTCTGTCTCTCTCACCATTCGCGAAGAGAATCCATTTGGTATTGTTGTTTTATTTTTCTTTTTACGCTTATTTTTGTATAATTTTTTATCAAAACACCCTGTAGGTGTGATATTTACATCCTGAAATGTAATAAATAATATAATGTGTGGTAATTATATAAGTAACTAGCTGCTCTTCGCGGATTTATATGGCTTCACTCCTGTTGCTCTTAGTGTGATTATATATAGCCTATAGCCTTCCTCGATAAATGAGCTATCGAAATATTTTTTTTAATCGGACCAGTAGTTCCTGAGATTAGCGCGTTCAAACAAACTCTTCAGCTTTATAATATTAGTATTGATATGTAAACCCATCGCTTATTGTTGGTTCATTCCTTTGGTTACTATTTTTTTCCATTATTATTTATTATTTATAGAGTTTATTTGCAATATTTACACCTTTTATGTTTAGTACTAGCTTCCGCCCGCGACTCCGTCCGCGCAGATGTCGGTCTTCGCGTGGATGGTTTATTTCTCCATTTTAAGTAACTCTGACTTATCTGAATATTAAAAAATTTCAAAAACATTCAAATGCTAAAGCAAGTTTTTACAAAATAAAATAATATGAAGATAGGTTTAAGTTGTAGTATCGGCATGGCGAATGTCGCGGGTTCGAATCCCGTCTCGAATTATTTCTATTCTTTAAAAATTTTCTCAATATTCACATCCTTGTTTTTATCATTCTATCAGTTATTATTTTTGTAAAAGTGGGTAATTTTATTTATCTGAACATACTCACAAAATCAATATCTTCCTTTACATCAAGTTCTTGTAAATTATCCACACTGTTTTCTTCTTTTAAGCTATTAATGTTCAAATGGTCTGATGTTTCGTCTTCAAGCTGTTAAAATAAATTACTTATTATACTTATTGTGCTTTGAATTTATAACTATACTAGCTGCGCTTCGCGGTTTCACCCGCGTGGCTCCTCTCCTGTTGATCATAGCGTGATGATATATACATATAGCACTATAGCCTTCCTCGATAAATGAGCTATCTAACACCGAAAGAATTTTTCAAATCGGACCAGTAGTTCCCGAGATTAGCGCGTTCAAACAAACAAACAAACTCTTCAGCTTTATAATATAAGTATAGATAGATTTACTAACTGTGGCACGCGGCTTTATCCCCAGACGAACCCACATGCTAAATCAAGTATTTCTGTAACTCATGTGTTAATCTGATGTATACTAATTATCTATACTAATATTGTAAAGCTGAAGAGTTTGTTTGTTTGTTTGAACACGCTAATCTCGGGAACTACTGGTCTGATTTAAAAAATTCTTTCGGTGTTAGATAGCTCATTTATCGAGGAAGGCTATAGGCTTATATCATCACGCTAAGACCAACAGGAGTGGAGCCACGGGGTTGAAACCGCGCGGAGCGACTAGTATTTCTATAAAGTTTCATCCAAATCTATTTTATATGAATGAAAATAGTTAGTTTTATTGGAATATAACTACTCACAAAATCAATATCTGCCTTAACTTCAAGTTCTTGTAAATTATCCACACTGTTTTCTTCTTTTAAGCTGTTAACATTTAAATGGTCTGATGTTTCGTCTTCAAGCTGTAAAAATAAATTACTTATCATACTTATTGTGCTTAGAATTTATAGCTATAAATAAATAAATATTTCAGGACAATTTTCACACACGGCACGATCTGGTCCCATTAAGCTTTGGCTTGTGCTATGGAAACCAGATGGCTGATAAACATACATATATAATTTTTAAATAAATACTTATATAGATATTTAACACCCAGACACAGAGCAAACATCTATGTTCATCACACAAATATTTGCAACGGGTGGGAATCGAACCCACAACCTCTGGCTTGGAAGGCAGGGCCACTACCAACCAAGCCAACCAGTCAGTTGCAACTATATTCATAGGAAGGATTTTATTGTTTTCATCGTTTAGATGCATATCACTAAAGTCGCTTTCTCTGTCCCTATGTCCCTTTGTGTGCTTAAATCTTTAAAACTACGCAACGGATTTTGATGCGGTTTTTTTTTAATAGATATAGTGATTCAAGAGGAAGGTTTTAGTATATAATTTATTAGGTTTTAGACAAAGCGGGCGAAGCCGCGGGCGGTAAGCTAGTTGAAAATATTTTAATCAGTATAAAAAACACTAATTATTATCAGACAAAATATTCAAGGTGTAGATAGGTTACCAACACAACATTCGATCTTCAAAGACGACACACACAGACGTCAAAGTGAGATGGCATGATTCAACTATTGTGTACGAAAAAGAGACAACAGTAAAATATAGGTAATTAGCCACATTTTACTGAACATTTTTTATACAAAGTGCGATTGGGAAAACACCAAAACCCTCTTGCTACAAAACTGCTTGAACCTGAAAACGTGCGTCGTCTCAAAAAGCGACGAGACATTTTTGACTAGTCAACACTGCCGGCTACCAAGCCCGATAAAATAGGACTCCAATGGGAGCAGCATCCTTCCTGCCATACGCGCCTTCAACGTATCCGCTTATAGTCTAGCGACTGATCGCAGATATAATATTGAAAAAAAAAAATTAGCCACATTTCAGCATGACACTCTCAAAGCGCAAATAGCCTAACTACACCTTTTTACGTATAATATCACTGATTAGCAAGGTTAAAATAGGCATGAGATAACATGAGTTAGAAAATATCACACTCATAGAACACACTCAAACTAACTCAAACCAACTCACCTCACAATTATCGCTATTATTGCTCAATAAAATCAACGGAATGTCATCATCAAATACATCATCTTCTTCTTTAATCATCAACTCGTCACCTAAATAATAATTTAGTTCAACACTTGATGTTGACAAATTGTGTATTGCTGTCATTTCTATTGAATTATCCTGGAATTGGAAATTCATACAATTTATGCTTATAATTTTAAAATAAAAAAAACACGAATTTCAAGAAAAACTTTGGTTTAGTCAAGAAGGTAAAACAAGTGAAGTCCCATGTCCCCAAGTGGGGTAAGGGGCAGATGCATTATACATCTGTTTCACTGATCGATTTTCTTTAGGGACAAGTAGGTGATCAGCCTTCTGTGTCCTACCAGACCGAGACATTTTTTTTTTCGTCTCCACCGGGAATCGAACACAGGACTCCTCGGTATTATGCTCACGCTTCAACCACTGTACCAAGGAGGCGGTAAAACAAGATGACCCTATTTTCCTTAAAAATATTATAAGCGAAACAGATCCTTATAAGGAAACATTTTTTCAATACATAAAATTCTTGTACTTATCACAGTTTTTGGTGATCAGATTTTTCAGAAATGGTTTAACCATTTTTTTAAGAATATTTTGTATATAATAAATGTAAAAATATATATTTACCATGTTAAAATTATTCATAAGTTGTTGAGCAAGCTCACACTGCTTGATAAATTTGTTAATTTTGTTTAAGAGAGTTCTGCAAAATACGCATATGAACATTGTTTCTCCGATGCAGTCCTGAAATAAAGGTATTAAAAATCTATACTAATATTATAAAGCTGAAGTTTGTTTGTTTGTTTGAACGCGCTAATCTCGGGAACTACTGGTCCGATTTGAAAAATTCTTTCGGTGTTAGATAGCTCATTATTATCGAGGAAGGCTATAGGCTATATATCATCACGCTACAACCAACAGGAGTGGAGCCAGGGGGTGAAACCGCGCGGAGCAGCTAGTAGTAAATAAAAATAAAAAAATGCAGTGTCAAATGTAATAAAAAGATATTATGTATATAAACAGGGAATTAGTCCTTGGGAATTAATTACACTTCTAACATAGCGAAGTAAAGGCTAAGTAAAGCTTGTCACTACATAGTATAAAACAAAGTCGCTTTCTCTGTCCCTATTTCCCTTTGTATGCTTAAATCTTTAAAACTACGCAACGGATTTTGATGCGGTTTTTTTTTAATAGATAGAGTGATTCAAGAGGAAGGTTTTAGTATATAATTTATTAGGTTTTAGACAAAGCGGGCGAAGCCGCGGGCGGTAAGCTAGTATGATATAAAATTAAACTAACATAAAACATACCTTCAACAACAGTCTATTGTAAATAATTATTTCCTCATGGTTCATGGGTTTTAACTTGTACTTTGTGGATAAACAAGCGCAACAACCATTTAGAGTTGTTATTCCTTCCATTTTTAGTACATAAATAATTAGTTATTAATGAAATCAGTTCAAATTGCAGCCAAAATAAAAATAAACAGTATCGTGCTTTCTGTCCTTTACTATTTACTTGCTCTGTAGTCTGTGGTTTCTGTCAAAAAGTAGTAATGTGTCAAATATTTTTTTTCATATTTCCATTGCCAATAAAACATAAAGAAAAAAATTGAGGAATCGGTTTTCAATGCCAATATTTTTTTTGTTTTCAATGTTTACAAATGTATACTCATAGTATGCTATATTAGCTTTACTCAACTCCTTTTATCCAAAGATATAATACACTATAATAAAAATTCGATTTCTAATTGACGACGTTTTACAGAAATTATTTATTACATATTGTGAATTCATAAATTTTTTAATATAGTCGAGACGTGAATAAAGTGAAGTCCCGTGTCCCCGTAGTGGGATAAGGGGCAGATGCATTATGCATACATCTGTTTCACTGATCGATTTTCTTTAGGGATAAGTAGGTGATCAGCCTTCTGTATCCTACCAGACCGAGACATTTTTTTTTTCTTCGTCTCCACCGGGAATCGAACCCAGGACCCCTCGGTTCTACGCTCACGTGTCAACCACTGTACCAAGGAGGCGGTCAAACGCGGGACGTGAATAGGCTTCAATTAAAAAAAAAATTATCTATGGATACAATAATTACAATTTGACATTGACATGTCCCAAACTATTTTGCACTTATTTACAAACACCGTAAAAATTGAATCTGTGAATTTAATTTAATTGTATTTACAAACAATAATATACAATTTATTATCAATTAACGTGTAACGCATCTCTATTAAATGAAACCTATTTATTGAAGAACTAGTAAGTAATCTTATAAATAGCGGTTGAAGTAGAAATGAAACAAATAAGAACAATATAATAATCAATTTGAATTCATATATTCCTGTTGCAATAAGTAAATGATAAACTTAATACAGATTTTTAATATATAATCAACTTTTAAGCCCTTTTATTATACTTGTAATTATCGATACATAAATTATTATACTCGTAATATGATCGATACAAGGCACTTTCTGTTAGAATACGCATCATCAGATTGGTGATGTTATAAGATTAAACCAAAATTATGACAAGATCCAACTGGGCAACAAATTCTTGTACATAAGCTAAATCACGACTCGTATGAAAGGGCAAAACGTACATCCCTATCCTACACTAGCTGTGGTTTCACCCGGTGTGGCTCCTCTTCTGTTGGTCTTAGCATGATGATATATAGCCTATATATCATCCCATTAATCCAGGAAGGCTATTATAGCCTTATATATATAATTAATGGGCTATCCAACGCCAAAAGAATGTTTCAAATCGGACCAATAATATTAAGTATAGATTATCCTACTTTTGTGTGTATAGAATTAGTTGGATAGTAGACTAAACCGTCACATGCATACTGTTCTTAAAGCCAATTCAGACAGACAGAATATTAATGAATGTGAATTGAAATAATTGAGTCATAATATTGGTTCATCAAATGAACTCAAACATTTATTTATTCAATTAGACTTCTAGAAGCACTTTTGAATCGTCATTACATAATTTAAAATTTACATGGGTTTTAATTTTAATAAATAAATAAATATCTTTGCAGTAAAACATGGACGCAAGAAATGATCAGCCAGTATTCATTGATGTAGCTACCGGGTTTCAAGAGGTACCTGTGGAATTGGACAAGACGGAAGTGAAAGAAGAAGTCGACGATGATAGGTTGGTGTATATTGTATAATAATTATAGCATTAATTTATTTCAGATATTTGCAATATCCATATAATATGTTATTATGTAAGTAATTAGCTGCTCGCTTCTAATCAATCCAAATGTTAACAGTTCTTATCCTAATACTAGCTGCGCTTCGCGGTGTCACCCGCATAGCTCTGCTCCTGTTGGTCGTAGCGTAATGCTATATATCTTATAGCCTTTCTCGATAAATGGGCTATCTAACACCGAAAGAATTTTTCAAATCAAATCCGTAGATCCTGAGGTTAGCGTGTTTAATATGGTTAATTACCTGTTACATTTCAATAGCAAATATCATAAAAAAGCATGATACTTTAGCTACAAAGCAAAAAGCAGTTTTTCACTCATAAGCAATTTCTCAAGCAAAGACACCCGAAATAATTCAAAAGCATTTTTCTTAAATATATTCTGATATAAATCTTTGATATAATTTCAGTCAAAACGAAGAGGACGACATAAATAAATTACTTATCATACGACCACGGAAAATACGTTGTCCAGAATGTAGTCGCTACACCACAGAAACAGCGGAAAAAATGACGAGGCACATACTAAAAGTGCACAGAGGTGAAAATCCCTTTCAGTGTTTCATGTGTGACTATACAACGCCGAATAAAGGGAATTTCGAAGAGCACGTACGCAGACACGAAGGCAGAAAACCCTATAAATGTTCCTACTGCCCGCATAGAAACGTGTCTAAGAAAAATCTAAAGAAACATGAGTTAATTCATAGACCAGATAATCCTTTGAAATGTCCGCACTGTGATCACATAGCGAAGCACAAGCGTGGTTTCGCGTTCCACGCGAAACGCTTCCACTCCGACGTTCAAGATGGCGGCTTGACATGTGTCAAATGTGACAGCTCGTTTGACAGCGAGGAGGCTGTCAAATGTCACAGACGCTGTCAAAAGGCGTGCACAGACTGCGATTATGTGGCGTGTAGTAGTGACATGTTGGATGAACATTTTTATAGCAAGCATGGGAAGAAAAAGAGTAAAAAGAAGAAGAATGTATGGACTTGTAGTATCTGTGGTTGGCAGTCGGGGAAACATGCAAGGATATTACTGCATTTGATTCACCATCCGAATCAAGAGGTTCATGATATTGATATAAGTATATTGCAAAGGCATGGTATTATGGAATAAAATAAATATTTATAAATAGATTGTTTTTCATTTATCATCTATTTCATTCACACTCGTTTTTCCATTAATTTATTTCTTGTGCTGTTTCATCCGTAGCCGGATATTCTTTCGTGTGGTTCCAAAATATGACTGTACCTGTAAAACAAATTTTTATGCAAATTTATTTAAATCCAAATCTCTCTAGATATAAATACGACACCTGCTTAAAAAATGCCCGTGTACGGCCGCTCATAGTGGGGTTAGAATGTAAATGCACCGTAATACTTACTTGTGGTCCCCTGCAAGCCAACCGTAATATCCCATCGATGACGTCACTTCTCCAAATCGAGCAAACTGAATGTATCTGAAATATGGATAATATATTAACACATAGGATAGTTTTAATCCCAGAAAATTAATTGGAACGGAAATTATGCGTGATTTTGTATGGAAACGCGAAAGCTAGTATTATAAATGCGTAAGTTTGTATGTTTATTACTTCTTCACTCAATAACTGCTGAACCGATTTGGATGAAATTTTGTACCGAAATAACTTGAGGCGTAAGCAAAACATACTATAAGTTTTATCCAGGAAATTCCATTGGAAGCTGGAACGGGAACTATGTGAGTTTTTCTTTGACTACGCAGACGAAACCGCGGGCGGATCGCTATCCGCCTTTAATATATTTTTAAGTATATTAATACTTACTTGTATGCAGCACACAATGACCAACTCAATGGGGAACTTTTGACCATCTCTCCTTCGTCGGGCGGTGGACTGAACTCTGAAAGGTGTTGTTTTAGTAAGATGTAGACTTTGAATAGACTAATGACGTAGAATACATATATAAACTGACGTAGAAACGGTGTATGCGAACAATTAGCAGTTAAAGCCACTTAAAGCCGTTCCACGTTATCTACATAAACATTCTACACACACACACAC
>CAJQZM010041872.1:0-31407 GCA_907164665.1 Colias nastes | reverse complement strand
CGCATGGTGAGAGAACGTCACTGTTTAATCACGGATGACGTTGATGAAGACCTCTTTCAAAGTTTCCACCGCTCTTCTGACCGGTTTTGTTGCAGCCGCCGTCGCTGCACCGGGTGCCCAGGCTCAGACGACCCCCGTCGTCAACGCTCCGGTCACCACGAACATGGTGCTGGCGCCCCAGGCCCAGGCGATGGCCGCACCGCGCTCTTCCTCCAGCGACGAATGCGGTCTGTTCAAGACCTGCTCCACCACGAAGATCGGCCTCGGCAAGGGTGACTTCATCATCCGCCTGTCCGCTCTCGGCGTTATCCCCCAGGATCGCGACAGCAAGCTCTGGCTGAACGGCGCCGCCATCCCCGGCCGCGTCAAGACGACCAACCAGGTCATGCCGGAACTGACGTTCGAGTATTTCTTCACGGACAACGTCTCGATCGACCTGATCGCAGCCAGCACGCGTCATGAAGTGGCCGCCAAGGACACACCGCTGGGCGGCATCGATGTCGGCAGCGCCTGGGTTCTTCCGCCCACCATCACGCTGGCCTGGCATTTCCGTCCGCACAAGCGCTTCAACCCGTATGTGGGCGTGGGCGCGACACTCGCCTGGTTCCACAACGTGTCCCCCGCTGGCGGTCTGGTGCAGAAGCTCAACGTTGGCGTGACAGGCGGTCCGTCGGTCAATGTCGGCTTCGACTATCAGCTGGTCGGCAACTGGTTCTTCAACGTCGATGCCAAGCAGATGTTCATGCGCATGCATGCCTGGGCGAACGATCGTGGGTCGGGCGCCTTCATCAAGGCTCATGACTCTCTCGACCCGACAGTTGTCGGCGCCGGTATCGAATACCGCTTCTGATTTCCCCTCCCCGGGACGATCGGAACGAAAGGGCTGCCCGTTATCGGGCAGCCCTTTTGCGTTCATGAACCGGTTTTCGACCTTTCTCGCGAGTCATCGTTCTGTAATCCGCAAATCACCGAAGCTTCACACACCGTAACGAACTCTCCGCATAGGGTGCGCCGCGACCGAGCCGCCTTAAAGGAAAATTCACAAATGAAGCTTCGCCAGCAGCGCCATCTCCTTACGCTGTCTCTCTTCTGTTCCCCCCTGGCCCTGCTGAGCGGTTATGCTCAGGCTGCAGATACAAAGCTTCCCGTCCACCAGAATGCGGCTCCTGCCTCGCAGGCTCATGCGCAGCACAGCGCGCGCAAAGCCAGGGCGCTGGTTTCAACCGCGCCGGCAGAAGAAGTTATCGCCACGGCGCGTCGCACGCGTTCCGAGCAGAGTGTCGGCCACACACAGCTCCAGCGCATCCTGCCCGGTGTCAGCCCGCTCAAGGCACTGCAGATCCTGCCGGGCGTCGTGTTCAACAATGCCGACCCCTGGGGCAATAACGAACAGAATTCCTCACTGTTCATCCACGGCTTCAACCAGAACCAGCTCGGCTATACGCTCGATGGCATTCCTCTGGGCGATCAGGCCTATGGCAATTACAACGGCCTCTCGCCCCAGCGCGCGGTAATCAGCGAAAACGTGGGCAATGCTACCGTAGCAACCGGTTCCGGTGCGCTCGGCACGGCCTCGACCTCGAATCTGGGCGGCACACTGCTGTTCTCCTCGCTCGACCCCAAGCAGGAAATGGGCGGTCAGCTCGACCAGACCTTCGGCAGCTTCTCGACTTTCCGCACCTTTGCCCGATTCGATACCGGCAATTTCGGCAACGGCAACACGGCCTATATTTCATGGGCGCGACAGGATGCCCGCGCCTGGGACTTTGCCGGTCATCAGGGCGGCAATCAGGTCAACGCCAAATTCGTCCACAAGGGCAGCAAGGACAAGATCACCTATTTCTTCGACTGGTCCGACAAGGTCGAGCCGAATGAAGACGGTATTGTGCTGCCCAACGGCTATGGCACCTATGTGCGCCCCTTCACCTACCCTGATTTCAACTATGCCAAATCCTATCTGAATTCGGCGGCCTACAAGAATGCCGGGCTGAATTACCGCAACTACTATTCCGCCGCCCAGCGTCAGGATTTTCTGACCTATCTGGGCTGGCAGCACGATTTCAGCAGCAACCTGCATTGGGACAACAAGCTCTATTATCACCATAATCTCGGTGAGGGTGTGGTGGCCGGCCCGATCACGGCAGCGGGCCTGCCCACGCTGTTCGGCGCCTATTTCCCCAATCAGAGCTCAAGCCAGCTCAGCAACGTGTTCGGTGGCTCGGGCTATGCCACACGCACGACCGAATACTGGGATAATCGCGGCGGTCTGCTCACCACCCTGCGCTACAAGCTGGGCCATCACGACCTTGAGGTCGGGGGCTGGTACGAGCGCAACAACAACACGCAGGCCCGTCGCTGGTATCCGCTGGATGCCAACAACCCGACCACACCCTATGATCGCCAGCAGGATGCGCTGATCAAGCAGTACACCAACTATTTCTACACCAACACTTTCATGACCCATCTGCAGGACAGCTGGAAGGTCTCGAAAAACTTCACCCTCTCCGCAGGTTTCAAATCCGAGCTGGTCTATACCAATGGCACGCTGCCGGTTGCTGGCAAACCGGGCTCACTCTCGCCCGCAACAGCGGTGACCGTGCCGGGGGGCACTATTGCGGCCGTCAAACCGTTCCTGCCGTCTTTCGGCGCCTTGTGGAACATCACGCCCAACGAGCAGTGGTTCGCCAATATCCAGGAAAACATGCGCTCCTATCAGGATGCGGGCTATGGCAATGCCACACCCTGGGGCGCCACAAGTCAGGCGGCTTTCGAGGATTTCAAGAAGCACGGCAAGGTCGAAACGTCATGGACCTATGAAACCGGGCTGCGCACCCATCACCATGTCAATCTTGGCCCGCTGACCGATATCTCGGCACAGGCCGAATACTACCATGTGCATTTCTCGAACCGTCTGGTCGCCATCGCCACCACGCAATCGCTGTCCTCGATCATCGGTTCGGCCACGACACTCGCCAATGTGGGCTCAGTCACGACAGACGGTATGGATTTCTCCTTCACCGCGCAGTTCGGCCCGCATTTCTCGATCTATAACGGGCTCAGCTATAACAAGTCGGTCTATAACGACAATTACAGCTCCGGCACGTCCACCATCCGCATCGCAGGCCGCAATGTGGCGGGTCAGCCGGACTGGACCGAGAAATTCGTCGCCACCACGAACTGGGGCAATTTCTACGGCCAGTTCATCGGCGATGTCATGGGCAAGCGCTACACCACCTACACCAACGATCTCTGGGCCTCGCCCACCGCACAGTTCAGCATGAATGCGGGCTACACCATTCATGGCATTCCCCATATTCCGGCCTTGCGCGTTCAGGGAAATATCACCAACCTGACCAATACGCGCGGCTGGTCCACGGTCAGCACCACGCAGACCTCAGGCCAGTTCACAGCCTATCCCATCGCACCGCGCATGTATTTCCTGACGCTGAGCGCCAACTGGTAATCTGATCAGATACCGAATGGAGGCAGCCCGCTCCCGTCGGGCCGCCTCGCCTTTCTTTTGGCAGCGCCTCCTTCCGGCCGTCATTCCGGCGGGAGCGGGCCTGAGGAGGTTCGATTTGCTGTCACGTCGTCACGCTCTCACTCTTGCCATGGCCGGTATCTGCGTGCCCGCTCTTGCCTGCCGGTCTTTTGCAGCGCCCTCGCTGGCACCGAAGCCGCTCGTTTTCGCCCATCGCGGCGCGTCTGCCCTGCGGCCCGAGCACACTCTCGCCTCTTACGCCAAGGCGTTGGAAGACGGTGCCGACTATATCGAGCCCGATCTGGTCATGACCAAGGACGGCGTGCTGATCGTGCGTCATGAAAGCAATATTGCCGATACGACCGATGTGGCGTCACGCCCTGAATTTGCCGCGCGCAGGCGCAGCCTGACCATCGATGGCCAGAAGGAAACCGGCTGGTTCACGACCGATTTCACGCTTGCCGAACTCAAGACCCTGAGGGCGAAAGAGCGCCTGCCGCAGCTTCGACCGCACAACACGCGTTACGACGGTCATTTCGATGTGCCGACGTTCGAAGAGGTGATCGATTTCGTTGCCGCTGAGTCCGCAGCGCGCGGCAAGGTGTTCGGGCTCATTCCCGAGATCAAGAATTCCACCCATTTCCACAGCCTCGGTCTCGATCCTGAAACCGCTTTTCTGCGCACCATCGCAGCGCATGAATACACACGTCAGGCACCGCTCGAACTCCAGTCGTTCGAGACGACCAATCTGAAAGCGATCGGAGACAGGACACGCGCCATCAACCCGCAGGCGCGTGTCATGTTCCTGATGGGCGAGCCTGGCCAGACCCCGCCCGATCTGATAGGCAAGAGTGAGGCCAGAACCTTCGGCGATTTCATGAAGCCGGAAGGACTACGCGACATACGCCGTTTTGCCGATGTCATAGGCCCTTCGAACACCGATCTGATCCCGCGCAAATCCGACAGGTCATGGGGCACGCCCACCACCCTGATCACGGATGCGCATGAGGCCGGGCTTCTGGTTCATTCCTACACGGCACGCCCTGAAAATTACTGCCTGCCGAGAGAACTGCGCGACGGCGGACCTCTGAACGCCCGCAACCCGAAGGGCATGATCGCCGAGGTCAAACGCTATCTCGACATGGGTCTCGACGGCTTCTTCACCGACGATCCCGCTCTGGGCCGCCTTGCCGTCGACACGCCGGGTTGATCCGGCACCAGCTTGCCTGCGTTGGACAGGTCATGCAGGGTCTCCCACCCTGCACACCCCGCTTCATGACGGAGATCTCCCTTGGCCGAGCACGATCTGTTTCCCGGTAAAGCCTTCGATGCCTTCCTGTTCGACATGGACGGCACGATTCTGACCTCCATCATCGCAGCAGAGCGCGTCTGGACCCTATGGGCACAAAAACATGGTCTCGACGTCGCCAAATTCCTGCCCACCATTCACGGCGTGCAGACTGTCGAGACCATACGCCGCCAGAAGCTGCCGGGTGTCGATCCCGTAGCCGAAGCGCACTGGATTACCAGCCGCGAGCTGGAGGATACCCATGGCATCGACCCCATTCCGGGAGCCAAGGCTTTTCTGAACAGCCTGCCCGAAGATCGCTGGGCCATCGTGACATCGGCCTCACGCCCGTTGGCGCTCAAGCGTATCCAGACTGCCGGGCTGCCCATGCCCAAGGTTCTGATCACGGCAGAGGATGCCCCTAACGGCAAACCCGCCCCCGATTGTTTCCTTCTGGGGGCGCAGCGACTGGGGTTCGAAGCAAAAAACTGCGCGGTGTTCGAAGATGCTCCCGCCGGCATCAAGGCGGGCGAGGCCGCCGGGGCCAGCGTCGTGGTCATTACAGCCACGCACACACATGAAGTGGATGTTCCTCACCCCACGGTACCGGGCTATGAAGCCCTCAAGGCGCATCGCCTGCCCGATGGGCGCCTGTCCATTCTGTGCGATGATGCACCGGGCATAACGGGCTGATTTTCTGCTGTGTCTGTCATCATTATTGCTGCTGCCCTGTTGCATGACGGGGCAGGCAGGATCCTGCTCGTGCGCAAGCGCAACACGCAGGCCTTCATGCAGCCCGGCGGCAAGATCGAGCCGGGCGAGACGCCGCAGGCCGCGCTCCTGCGCGAAATCGAGGAAGAGCTGGGTGTGCGCGCATCCAGCTCTTCCTGCCGCTTTCTCAAACGGATCGAGGCTCCTGCAGCCAATGAGCCCGGTCATATCGTCAGGGCTGAACTTTTCGCTCTCCTGTGGCAGGGGGACGTAACAGTGGCCGCCGAAATCGCCGAGGCACGCTGGGTCACGCCGGATGAGGCACAATCGCTTGTGCTGGCGCCCCTGACACGCGACTGCGTGCTCCCCTTATGCCCTTGCATCTCTTGAAAAAAGGAAACGGGATTTCTACTTCTTCCTTCAAATAGGTGTCGATACGACACCATGACAGTCTTGAGGGAATTCCATGACCGAGAATACAGAAAAAGATCAGGTCCAGGGCGCCGAACAGCATGAATTCAGCGCTGAAGTCGGGCGTCTGCTCGACCTTGTCGTTCACGCCCTTTATTCCGAACGCGAGATCTTCCTGCGTGAGCTGGTCGCCAATGCCGCAGATGCTTCGGACAAACGCCGTTTCGAAGCCCTGACCGATGCCGCCAAGGCGCTGCCCGCAGATGCTGCCATTCGCATCACGCCCGACAAGGATGCCCGCCTGCTGACCATCAGCGATAACGGCGCAGGCATGAGCCGTGAAGAACTGGCAAGCAATCTCGGCACCATCGCCCGTTCCGGCACACGCGCTTTCGGTGAAAAGCTGAACAGCGCCAAGCCCGAAGACCGCCCCAGCCTCATCGGCCAGTTCGGCGTGGGCTTCTACGCCGCCTTCATGGTGGCCGACAAGGTCGATGTGATTTCGCGCCAGCCCGGTTCGGATCAGGCCTGGAAATGGTCATCCGATGGCAAGGGGGCCTATACGATCGCCCCGGCCGAGCGTGAGCAGCCCGGCACGGACATCATCCTGCATATCAAAACCGATGCCGATGAGTTCCTTGATGCCTGGCGTCTGCGCTCCATCATTCGCAAATGGGCCGATCATATCTCCTGGCCGATCACCCTGCGCGAAGGCGAGGAAGACAAATCGGCCAATGAGGGTACGGCTCTCTGGCGCAAGTCGAAATCCGACATCACGCCCGAGCAGTACACGGAGTTCTACCGCCACGTCGCTCACCAGTTCGACGAGCCCTATGCAACCCTGCACTGGAATGCCGAAGGCACGACCGAATTCACGGCACTGCTGTTCATCCCCGGTGCGCGCCCGTTCGATTTCATGGAGCAGTCGCGCGAGAGCAAGGTGCATCTGCATGTGCGCCGCATGTTCATCACCGATGAAGCAGAGCTTCTGCCGGCCTGGCTGCGCTTCGTACAGGGTGTGGTCGATACAGAAGATCTGCCCCTGAACGTCTCTCGCGAAATGCTTCAGGCGACCCCTGTTCTGCAACGCATCCGCAAGGCCGTGACCAAGCGCGTACTGACCGAAATCAAGAACCGCTCGAAGGATACGGAACAGGCCGATGCTTACGGCACGTTCTGGGAGAATTTCGGCCCGATCATCAAGGAAGGCATCTGGGAAGACTCCGAGCACCGTCAGGAGCTTGCGGCCCTGTCGCGCTTCCGCTCGACAGCTTCCGACGATCCGACCACGCTCGATGGCTATCTGTCACGCATGAAACCGGGTCAGGAAGCCATCTACTACCTGACGGGTGAAAATGCAGAAGCGCTAGCCGCCTCGCCGCAGCTCGAAGGCTTCCGTGCCCGTGGCATCGAAGTTCTGCTGCTGTCGGATCAGGTAGACGGCTTCTGGCCCGATCGTCTGTCTTCCTACGAAGACAAGGTGCTGAAATCCATCAATCAGGCCCATGGCGATCTGGAGAAGTTCGAAGCTCCGACGCCTGAGGGCGAGGCCGCAGATCTCGACAAGCTGATCCCGGCGCTGAAGGAAGCACTGGGGGATGAAGTCAAGGATGTGCGTGGCACAGTGCGTCTGGTCGGGAGCGCCGTGGTGATCACGAGCGAAGGTGGCCCGGATCAGATGATGCAGCGCCTGATGCGCCGTTCGGGTCAGGGCATGCCGCCTTCGGCCCCGATCATGGAAATCAACCCGCATCATCCGCTGATCCGCGATCTTGCAGCACGCGTGGAAAAGGGTGAGAGCGTCGCCGATTTCGCACATGTCCTGCTCGACGTGGCCCGTATCCAGGATGGCGAGACACTGCCCGATGCCGCAAGCTTCGCCCAGCGTCTGACAACCATGCTGACTGCTGCTGCCAGCGCCTGAACCGGAACATCATGGGGAGAATGATTGTTTCTCCCCATGGCCGGGCAGAGGCTCTAGACAGCCTCTGCCATCGGCGCTTCTTCTCGCGGCTCGAAATCGGGAGCCAGCGAAAGAACGTCGATCGTAACAAGAAATCGACACGTGTCTCGGGCAGACGCAAAAGGCCCCTGCCCTGGGTCCAGCGGCAATGCGCCACTTCACGTAGCGCCCAGCCGGCAAGGCCATCTTCTTCCAGATGGTATGACAGCTGCCTGTGACTCTGACTGAAGCGGATCAACGCGGGCGCGTAGCAATCCAGCGAACGCCACCCCAAAAATCGTCAATCAGATCTCTAGAAGTCTGAAATCAAGATCCCGCCCGTATCACGCCCGACCAGAAACTGGATATCAGGAAAAGATGCCGCGCCGGGGGATCCCTGAAATCCATCGCTTCCGACTATAACGTTTCACTGGGAACGATCTCCCGTATCGCAAGCGGAACAGTCGAAGGTATTCGACACAAGCAGCATCATATCGTCTGAAGCGCCATATCGAGCCGCTCCCGTCACTTGAGCGCTGCGCAACCATAGCGTCTCCAGCGAGTTCAACCAGTCTATCCGACTGCGAGATGGTTCATGTCTGAAAAAAGCTTCCACCCAACCAAGGAAATGGCCTCGGCGGCACGCCACGGTCTTCGATTGCGTGAAAAATTCAATCGCGGTGGCACAGAAGCCGGTGTCAAACGCGCAGAGCAGCTGGCTGAACAGAAAGATCTGGATGAAAGCGATCTCAAATCCATGCACAGTTTCTTTGCCCGTCACAAATCGGATCAGAACACGAAAACCCATGAATGGGGATCGGACAGCGACCCCTCAGCCGGCTACATTGCCTGGCTCCTCTGGGGTGGCGATCCTGCACGCGACTGGGTCGAACGCAAGATCGAGTCACTCGACAAATAAAGCGGCGTCTTGTTCGCCCCCAAGAGAGCAAGCCTGTCAGGCAGGGCGCACCACACCCCCCTGCTGGCGGGCCAGACGCAACAGCAGAAAAGTCAGACCGAGCGCCAGCAGAGCAACGCTCCAGTTCGCTGCATATGTCTGCCCTCCCCGGAGCAGGACAAGGACCGCAAGTGTGGCGTGAGCAAAAGCCGCCAGCCAGAGCATCAGGGCTTCACCCGCAGCAAAGGGAAGCGCGCCCAGCAGCATCAGCCAGAACACACCGTGATAAATCCGGAAAGCCCAGGCCTCACTCAGTAAGCCGGGAAACTGCAGCGCAACACAAAGCAGAATGGCAATAGCTGTCATGCAGCCGGTACAGCAGCCCGTCGTCAGGCGTGAGAGAAAACACGTACTGCGCGTGTCCGTCAGGCAGCCCGTCGCCTTTTCCTTGCGGCGGCGCACGGCAATCCAGAGCTTGTTACCGGTATAGAACAGAAAAGCCCCTGCAAAGCCGAGAGCGAGATAGATCCAGCGTATCGGCACTCCGCCATAGCTACCGAAATGCAACGCGAAAAAACTGGTCAGCGCAGCAAAACCTGCCGATTGATGGCCCGGCAGATAATCGCTCCACAAAATCCGGCCGGTATAAGGATCGAGCGTTGCAAATCCACTCGTGGGGCCACGCATGACATGGGCAGGGTCGTGCCCGGAAACACGCAGAACCGGGCCAGAACCGGGCGATGCACCGCGTGATGCGTTGGGACGCATGGAATAGTCGAGGGTATCTGGCACAAAGCCCGGCGCGACCTGCGCCAGACGCGCCAGAACTTCCGCCGGAGCCAGCAATGCTGCGCCCTGCGCTGGGCGGGCCTCTGCAGGAATGCCGCCCATGGCCGGGCCATGCCCCCTGCCTTTTCCCCCGCCATGACGTTCATGCTCGCCCGAATTACCGGCGTGGGAAAGAAACTCGCCCTGCACCGCAAAAATCACCTCGTGAAAGGCGAAAATGACCGAAGTCAGCGCCATGACGATGTGAAAGGGCAAGGAGCAGAACCCGAGCAGATTGTGCAGATCGAGCCATTTGCGCCTGACGCTTCCCACCAGTCGCACTGCGAACAGCGCACGCGCCATGGCCGGTATGAAAATTATGGTGCCCGACACCAGAGCCAGCGCATAACCCAGCGCAATAAACCCCATCACGATCATGGCGGGTTCATGCGGCAAGGGCAGCCCCATGCGCTGATGCACCGTATCGATCAGCCGGGCGACAGGCGATGGTTTATGCGTAGCGGTCACGAGGCCGCCCTGAGTATCGAGCGCAGCCATCATCATGGCCGATGACCCGTGACCGTGACGTCCTTCCCCCAGAGGCCACTGCAGCCGTGCGGGATGGTCTGCATCGGGGCTGATAACGACGCTGTATTGACGACGTGCCTCGGGATAGACAGCAAAAGCCTTGTTGAGCAGCTCAGGTGTCTGCTCCAGCGATACCGCTGCCGGAAGCACTGATGGCGGTGTCAGCCAGGCCTCCAGCGTCGGCTCGAACATGCTGATCGCCCCGGCATAGAACGCGATGAAAAGGAACAATCCCGCCACCACACCGACCCAGCTATGAACCTCACGATAGACCGCAATGATATCGGCACGCAGTTTCATGGCTGCTCACTCCCAAAAAACCCGGCGAGCAGCGTGTTGGCCAGCCATACCAGGCAGGCAATCCAGCCAAGACCGAACCATGCCCCGAGCCCGGAGTGAAACAGGAAACACAGGCTAAGACAGATCACCCAGATCAGCGCAGCCCCCCACATGAGAAACTGCGAGGACAGCATCATCGGATTGCCTGTCGCGCCACAAAGATGTCCCGCCAGAACCATCGCGCCCAGAGCCAGCACCGCACCCGCAACCAGTCCCGCGAGCGTTTTGGCGAACCATTGGCGATTATCCAGTTTCGCCACCTTCATGACCGTTCACCTTTTTTTGCGTGAAGCGCCACACCCAGAGGGAGAAGGCTGAGCACGAGCATCAGCATCGCTACCGTCATGAAGACACCGACAAGCCGATCTGTCGCGGTCACGAACCCGATCAGCGAGAGCAGCGCAAACAGACCACCCACCATCATGCAGACGCGAAACGGTGGGCGTACCCGAAGCAATTGCTGCTGTTTGCTGGCAAGATAAAAAGCGGCTCCAGCAGCCAGAGCCAGGCAAAAACCCGCAACGCCAGACAGACCCGTCCCACTCACCAGCGATACTCCAGCCGCATGGTCAGGCTTCTGCCCTGACCGTAATAACAGGCTGAAACCGCCGTACAGGTCGCCACAAAGCGCTTATTGGCGATATTGCGCATGTTGAGCGAGAAAGAGAGGCCGTTATAGCGCGGCCGCGCCACGCCAAAATCGTAGCGCAGAAACATATCATACAGCGTGTAGCCGGGGATGGAGAGCGTGTTGGCCGTATCGCCGTAGGAATGACCCGTATAGCGCACGCCACCGCCGAAACCGGCACCGCGCATCGGCCCATGCAGCAGGCGCTGATCGACAAACAGCGAGGCCATCCATTTCGGGGCCTGAGGCATGGTGTTGCCAATCTGCGAGGCGGTGTTCGATTCCGTAATTCTGGCAGCACTGCGCGTGCCCGTAAAAATCACCGCCATATCCCAGGGCAGGGTCGCACGGCCTTCAAGTTCAAGACCACGCACACGCATCTCACCTGTCTGCACAAGGCATGTCGCCGTGCCGCAAAGCTGACCGTTCGGCGCAGGCGTTGTCACATTCTGCTGCGTGATCTGATACCCGCCGAAAGTAACGTAAATGCTCTTTCCGTACTGGTAACGCAGCCCGGCCTCATACTGGTCGCCTGTCGTTGGCTTGAAAGGCTTGTTGTCGAGTGCGGTGGAGGGGTCGGACACCTGCGGCTGGAAGGACGTGGCATAGCTGAAATAGGGTGCCAGACCGATTTTGGTGCGATAGACCGCGCCAGCACGCCAGGTGAAGCGGTCATTATCGTTCAGATAGCGCTTTTTGGTCAGGATATTGAGGGTATTGTCACGCGCCCAGTCCTGACGACCGCCGACCGTGATGTAGAGATTTTCGATCTTCATCTGGTCCTGGAAATACAGACCGTTCTGCTGCGATTCCGTTGCGCCATAAACCTGCGGCGCCAGACCGGCCGAATAACCGGTCGTGCCACGCGCTACGGGGTCGAAAATATTGAGCAGAGGCAGCACAAGCGCCGAATTGACCAGATCGCGTGAGCTTTCCCAGTTGGTATAGAAATAATCCGTGCCGAACAGCAGCGTATGGCGCACGACACCCGTTCTGGCCCTCACCTCCAGCTGAGTATCCGTTGCCACGCCCTGAGAGCGCCCACGTCCTTCGACAGCACGGCGATTGACCGTCTGATAGGGCACGCATCCCTTGATGCTGGCGGTGCATTTCGTGAGCGTATCGCCCGATAACACGGTCGAGCGGTAAAGGTTATCCAGATACGTGTAGCGCGTGTTGTTGCGCAGCGTGACGATGTTGTTGAACCGGTGCTCGAGGAATGACCCCGTCAGCACCTGCGTGCGATCGAAAGTATTCCAGTTCGGCTCGCCGATATTTTCGTCATTGGCAATATATCGTCCTTTCGAGGGCACAAGCGTGCCGGTCATGGGGAGAAACTGGAAGGTCGAGCCACCGGTGTCACGCTGATACTGCGCCAGCAGCGTCCAGCTCGATCCTGGCGCATAGGCCCATGTCAGGCTGGGCGAGACATAATACCGCCCGCTATCCACATCGTTGACCTGCGTACCGCCATAGCGGGCTACAGCAACGATACGCCCCCTCACGGTGCCGGATTTATTGAGTTTTCCAGAGACGTCACCCGAGGCCTGACCCTGCCAGTTGCCAAGCCTGGTATAACCGATGGTCTGGAGAAAAAATTCGCCATGCGATTTCTCGGTCGGACGCTTTGTGGTCAGATTGACGATACCACCGGGCGCTGTCTGACCGTAAAGCGCGCCAGACGGTCCCTTCAGCACTTCGATCTGCTGGAGCGCGAACGGGTCGAATGAGGTGCGTGTCCATTGCCCGCCGGAAGGCAGGCGCAGCCCATCGACGAAATTGTTGTTGGACGAAAAGCCCCCCGCTCCGAAGCCACGCACCGACACTTCATCCACACGGTTATCCACACCCGAAGGCTCAGCCTGCACGCCCGCCATATAAGAGAGCGCATCGGCAATCGTCGGGGACGCACGCAGCTCGATCTCCTCACGCGTCACGATCGAAATCGTCTGCGGTGAGTCGATAATGGGTGTGCGCGTTTTGGTTGTCGCCCCCGCCTGAGACAGGCCGGTCGCCGAAACGATGATAAGCTCATCGGCTTTCTTCGGTGGCGCCACGACCGGTTTTTTGCGCAGGATCGAATCCGGCCGCGTATCGTCCGCCAGAGCGGCACTGAGAGAGGTCGCACTTGCAAGAGCAAGAACGACAAGACCGGTTATCCTGCGCATCGTTTCAAATTCATCGTGATGAAAGTGGGCCAAAATCTTTTATGCCCATCTTGCAAATGCGAGTCATTGTCAATTCAAAGGTGACGAAAGAGTCAGGTTTCATTCACTTATGCAGCAACAAAGCCACAGCGCGCTTCATGCGCCACCGGAACGAGCCCGCGAACGCTCAGCCTTTATTGCGCTTCCGGTTTGTAATGATGCTGCTCGCGCCTTCTCGACTTGCCCTGATGCCTCGCGCATGTGAGGACTCTTCAAAACCAGAAAGGAGCGTTTGATATGGATAATACGATCGAGGCCATACGTCGCTTCAACCGATTTTTCGTGCAGCATATCGGTGCACTCGATGCGCAGTTTCTCGGCTCTGCCATGAGTATGGGCGAAGCGAGACTGCTGATCGAAATTGCCCGTCATGCGCCTGTAACTGCGGCAAGCCTGCAGGAAATGGCCCAGATCGATCGCGGCTATCTCAGCCGCATGATCGCAACATTTGGCAGACGCGATCTGATCACACGCGACCGGCTGGATCACGACAAACGGATCCGGCCCATCCGCCTGACGGAAAAAGGACAGGCGCTTGTCGAAGATCTCGATATGCGTCTGAGGGAGGCGATAAGCAGAAATCTCGATGCACTCGACCCGGTGGAGCAACAGGATCTGGTTGCCTCGCTTACCCGTGCCCATCTCCTGCTTGCGCCGAAACGCCAGACCACCCTGACCCTGCGCGCACCCGGCCCGGGTGAGGTCAGTCTGATTGCCGCACGCCAGTCAGCCCTTTACGCGCAAAGCCATGGCTGGGGCCATAAACTGGAATGCCTGATTGCTGAGACCGCATCGCGCTTCCTGCGCCAGTTCAATGCCGAGAAAGAATCCTGCTGGGTGGCCGATCTCGATGGCGTCATGGCGGGTGCCGTGTTCCTGACCGATGAAGGCGAACGCAGGGCAAGGCTGAGATTACTGCATGTCGAGCCCTTTGCGCGCAGGCGCGGAATTGGCGATGCGCTCGTGCAGCAATGCCTCTCCTTCGCCCGCGAGAAACACTACCGCTCCGTTATTCTCTGGACGCATACAGTGCTCGAAACCGCACGACGGCTCTATGCGAGAAACGGGTTTACCTGCGTCGCCACGGCGCCGCACGACCTGTTCGGCGTACCGCTTCAGGGAGAGGATTGGGTCTGCGAACTCGCCTGATTTTCCTGAACCCGGATATTCCTGAACGGGGCGCGATCCCGAGACTTTACCCGCCCCATGTCGATCAGCCCCGTATTGTCGGGGCTCGATGTCATTCAGTCTCGTGTCACTCGGCTTCGTTCATACGCAGAACCAGAAATCCCGGCTTGTTTCTGAGATAATCCTGAAGAGGCGTATCGACGACCTTCATATTCGCTTTCAGGGATGACGCATTACGAAACCGGAGAATGCCATCTTTCCAGATGGCCAGACCGGTATGGGTCACATCCAGCCCATCGAGCGCCGTATAGATACCGATCACATCCCCCGTATGGATTTTTGCCGCAGTTTCCGGGGTCAAGGCCTCGGGGGGCAGCCAGGCAATATCGCGCGGATGAATATCCAGCCCCTGGATATAGACCCCACCATGACTGCGCTGGTTGAGGTTCTTGTGCGTTACCCTGACCTGAGATGAAATCTCGCGCGTAATATCGCGTGCATTCTGCGGCGACAGAGCTACCCAGTCCGTCAGAAAGTGGCGTCTGTTCAGATAGGTAATCCGACCGTTCCGGTAGCGTGTCTTTTCGAGGACGTCGATAAAGCCGCCCTTGTCACGCGAGAGCGTCAGGGCGCGCACGAGATCGATAAAGGTATAGCAATCGACCCCATCAAACCGGATGACCAGTTCCTCAGGAATTTCTGGTCCGCCGATCAGGGTATTGGCGATATAAGGCGTACCCAGAAATGCCGCTGAAATTGCCGATACACGCTGTGAAAAACCGGATATCCGGGCGGTGAGGGTTTCGATCTGGTGCAATCTTGCCTGATCGGATGGAGAAAACACCGTATCGGCCGCCTGAGCCGCGCAAGGCAGGACGGTCGCCACGCAAAGCCCGATTATGCTTCCCAGTCTGCTTGCCCGGTTCATACCCGCACCCCTTCTGATCGATCTCATGCGACCGCAATAGACAGGGTTACAGACAAACCGGACTGGTGGGAAACCCAATCCTCACCTCACCTTCTTTTCAGGCGCAATGCGGCCCCCATCACCACAGTCCCATCGTTACAGTCTCATCGTCGCAACCCCATGAGCTGCCTCATGTGACGCATCGAGCTTGCGTATCCGGCGCGGACTGAAGCTCCCGGCGCGCAGATTGCCCTCGATATCCTCAAGAGACAGACCCGCAGTCTCCGGCACGAACCGCCAGACGAAAACAAACGACAGGAAATTGATCCCCGCATAAATCCACATGGTCGCGCCGATACCGACAGCCTGCACCAGCGTCAGGGCTGTTCCCGTAACCAGCAAGTTACTGCCCCATAGCATCGCCGCATGAAGCGCCGTTGCAGGGCCGCGCATACCGAGCGGAAAAAGCTCTGCCCCCAGCAGCCAGCCGCAGATCTGAATACCGCCGGAATTGAACATCATGAACAAAAGCAGAAAGGCGACCGTCGCCAGCGCACCGATACCCTGATGACTACCGGACATGAAGGACAGACCGAGCCCGATCAGACTCACTACCGAGCCAGGAATCATGATCAGCATCAGACGACGACGCCCGACACGGTCGACCAGAAAACACCCCACCAGCGTCACGACAGCGTAGACCAGCGCCACGCCAACACTGGCCAGCAGGGCAGCATTCTTGCCAAACCCGGCATCGGAAAGAAATGTCGGAGAATAATAGATCATCATCTCCAACCCGCCGCATTGCGTGAAAAAGGCGACACCCAGAGCTGCCACAAGAGCAGGTCGCGCCCAAGGCTGGGCCAGACCGGCCCAGCCGGAATTCTCGGGGTTGATCGACTGACGGATACGCTCGATCTGAGTCAGTTCCTGATGAATATCGGGCTTTGTATGACGCACACGCTCAAGAATGCGCGCCGCCGCCAGCAGCCCCCGTTTTTCGGCAATCCAGCGCGGACTTGCCGGCATAAACAGCATCACCACAAAAACCAGACCGGCAGGAATGGAGGCGACCGACACCATGCGGCGCCATGACCAGACATCGTGATAATAATACCCGACGATATTGGCCAGAACGATCCCCACCCCGATCGCAACATTGAAGGTCGTCACCAACGTGCCACGATACCGACTGGGCGAGAGTTCGGAAATATACATGGGCACCACCTGGGTCGAACCGCCTACCGCAATGCCAAGCAGGAAACGTGCAGCAATCAGAGCGCCTATACTGGGTGCCAGCGAACATAATATCGCCCCGAGCGCGAACAGGAACAGCACGACCAGCACGGTTTTCTTGCGCCCCAGATATTCCGACGACCAGCTCGTCACCAATGCGCCCATGACAGCGCCCGCCAGTATGGAAGCCGTAACGATTTCCTGCTGCGTGTGAGACAGACCGAATTCCCGCGTCATGAGCAAAAGCGCCCCGGAAATCACACCTGTATCGTAGCCGTAAAGACCGCCGCAGACTGCCGCAGCAAAGGATGCGACAGCCAGAATGAGCCAGGCTGAACGACCCGGTGAGGTTTCTGCCACGATCGCGTCGATTCCGGACCGGTCGGTGGCTGCCCCCCCACCGCTACTCCCATGAGAACGGTTCAGTTTCGTCATGTTTTCCCCTTCGTCAGGGCAAGCGCGATCCTTCACGCCGGAAGCGGATCACGGTCGGAGCCGTATTCCGTTCAACAGCATGGGCGCAGCCCGTTTCATGATGCAGGCCAGACGGCCTGCACCTCGGTCTTGTCGTCTTGTGGTCGGAAAAAAGCGTCAGGCCTGTGCTAGTCGGCTCAGGATCGATCCCTCGCGACGCTTACATCACAGGCCTGCCGATGGCATCAGCTCATCCAGTTGCCGCCATCGATGTTATAGGTCTGCGAGACGATATAATCGGCATCTTTGGACGCCAGAAATACCGCAAGCCCCCCGATCTCGTCAGGGCGTGCCATACGCCCGAAAGGCACCGATGCACCGACGATACGCTTCTTCTCACCGAGAGGCAGATTCTCGTATTGTGCAAAGCGACGATCCACATCGTCCCAGTGCTCGTTATCGACCACACCCGGCGCGATGGCATTAACGTTGATGCCGTATTTGATGAGATCGAGCCCCGTGCTCTGCGTCAGGGAAATAACCGCCGCCTTGGAAGCACAGTAGATCGCAACCAGCGGCTCGCCACGACGCCCGGCCTGTGAAGCGAAATTGATAATCTTGCCGCCATGACCCTGCGCAATCATCTGACGTGCCACCGTCTGAAGCGTGAAAAGCAGTCCTTCCACATTCACCGCGAATATACGGTGATAGCTTTCGCGGGTGATCTCGACCGTTGGCGCAAGATCGAACAGCCCGGCATTATTGACCAGAATATCGATACGACCGTAACGCGCAATAATGGCGGCCAGCGCTGCATCGATGGACTCCTGACGGGTCACGTCGAGCTTCACGCCCAGATGCCCTTCGCCCAGCTCGGCTGCCGCGCTCACAGCGCCTGCCTCGTTAAGATCGCCGATCACGACGCTTGCGCCCTCGCTGGCATAGCGTTCGGCAATCGCGCGGCCGATACCGCGTACGGCACCGGTAATCAGGGCGATACGGTTCTGGAGGGGCTTGCCCTGTGTGGTATTGGTGGCGTTCATGTCTTGAATCCTTCTGCTGCAGTCTCTGGCTGTTATCTCGTCTGTCGTTTCAGCGGGCAGATCACAGCGTTTCGTAGCGGTCGAGAACATCGCGTACCGACTGGATCAGGAGCGATTTCGGATCGGCGGCGAGTGCGCCGGATTTCACACGCTCGAAGAGCCGGGGCAGATACTGGCTGATCATGGTTTCGGGAACGGGCGCCTTTTCCAGAGACTGGATCAGCGTGGCGACGCCCTGCTCTGCCGCGGGTTCTGGCCAGTAATAGCGGATACGGTCGCTGTAGCTGAAATGGCGCAGGATATGCTGCTCCATCGCATTACCATGATAATGGCTCTGCCAGTTGGCCGGTGAAGCCAGCATGGTCTTTTCCATGATTCCGACCAGCGAAACGGCCTGCGGATCGATAAACCCGTTTATGGCATCGAGCCCGTACAGCGTTTCACGCAGGGCGAAACTCAGCTCGGGGCCAACCTTGAGAATACAGAACCCGTCCTGCTTGAGACGGGCGAGCGAGGCACCGGGCTGATAATCGGTTGAATGCGCCTCGAAAACCAGTCCGGGCAGCTGCGCCAGTGTCGCCACCAGATCCCGGGCCTGTTCGGGCTTGTAGATCGCCACATCCTCGTGCCCGAATTCCACACCGGGCTGCACGACAATGCCGATCACACGCGGCCAGGCTTCGGGCACGCCGTCACGAAACGCCTTTTCATGCACCCGATAGGTGGCGCGCACCGCATCGGGCGTGGTCGGCACGACGTGATCGAGCGCCTCCGTTGCACCGCCGGGTGTCGGGATTTCGGTGCCGATCACATAGACAGGACGCGCCGGCGCAACGGATTCTGCCCGTCTGGCAAGCATCACCGCCCGCTCGGCCACGATCTCATCCGGCAGATGATCGGTCTCGCCCTTGCACCCCATGCTGGCATCCAGATGCAGCTTGGTGAAACCGGCCTCGGCATACGCCGCGATCATGTCCGAGGCTTTTTTCAGAGCCTCTTCTGCCGGAAGCGATTTCCATGGATTGGGGCCAAGATGATCGCCCCCTAGAATGATCTGCTCGCGCGGAAAATCCAGCCGGTCGGCAATGCCGAAAACATAGTCGCGAAACCCGGCAGGGGTCATGCCGGTATAGCCGCCATCCTGATTGACCTGATTGCAGGTGGCCTCGATCAACGCAGGCTTGCCGCGTGACGCCGCATGAAGCAGCGCGGCTTCGATCACGAGCGGATGTGCAGAGCAGACCGAGGTGATTGCCAGCCCCTCCCCCCGATCGAAACGGTCTCGCAATGTATCCAGACGGGGCAATGTATTCAGATGGGAAAGTGTCATGCTTTTTCTCCCGTGGTCTGGCTCGCAATAAACCGGTCGAGTGACGCGAAATCCGATGTCCCTTCCATCGGGCCGAAAAACGAGACAGCGCGCGCGCCCGAGGCACAGGCGTAGCGCAGGGACTCCTCACGCTCTTTGCCCAGCAGGCGACAGGTGACATAGGTTGCACCGAAACAGTCGCCTGCACCGGTCGGGTCGATTTCCTCCACGGCAAAGGGGGCGCTGTGCAGCGTCTTGTCGGCACTGAAACAGGTTGCGCCCTCGCTGCCCTGTTTCAGCACGATCTCCGACACACCCATGTCGAGAATTTCGGCAATGGCCTCTTCATGCGTTACGCCGCTGCTGAACAACAGCAACTCGGGGCCGCTCGGCAGGAAAATATCGCATTCCTGAAGCATCAGCTGCAAGGCCGCGCGCATATCGGGAATATCCAGCATTTCCTTGCGGATATTAGGGTCGAAAGATACGGTGCCACCCTGCGCCTTGACCTGATGCACAGCGGTTGTCACCGCATCGATAATCGGGAAAGAGAACAGGGACGATCCCATGACATGCACATGCGTGGCGCGTTTGAGCAGCCCGCGTGCAGCTTCATGCAGACCGGTCTGCGAACAGGCCGATTGACGGATATTATAAACGAAATCCCGGCTACCATCGGGGCGATAGCGCACGAAGGCGCTGCCCGTCGCATAGCTGTCGACGCTCAGTATGGCCGAAATATCGACACCGTCGCGTTTCAGGCGTTCGATATTGAGTGCGCCGAAATCGTCACGACCGACCGCCGAGACAATGCCGCACTCGACGCCCAGACGGGCAACCTGATCGATGAAAATGGCCGGAGCGCCGGAGGGGTAAGGTCCCTTGAGCGCAATCGGTTCGAGAAAGCCCGTACCCTGGGTTTCGGCCATGATCTCCACCACGATCTCACCGATCGTGACGATACAACGCGGTGCGTCCGGAGACTGGTCCATCAGAAAACTGGATGCCATGATCGGTGATCCATCGAAAGTGAAGGAAAGAAAAAGAGGCCTGACAGCCGGGTTATGACGATGTGTCGGCGTGCACCGTGCCATCGGTAAAAACGGACCAGTCCTCGCACAGAACCGACCCATCGGGTGGCGTGCCGCCATGCAGAACCGACATGGTGGGACGCCAGTCCAGAACGTGGCCGTCATCGTCTGCCCGATCGAGACGGTCGGTCAGCAGGAAAACCTGTTTCGCCCGGGAAATCGCGGTCTCAAGGCAGTTACCCGTCTGATCCAGACAGGAAAAACCGCGCTTGCCGATCTGTGAGGCTGAAATCACGGCCAGATCGAGATCGTAAAAAGACAGGGCATGAACGGCTGCCGGGCTGATCAGCGGATAGCCCAGACGATCGTACTCGCCACCCAGCAGCGATACGGCGGCATCGCTCGTGCGACTGGCAAGATGATAGGTCTCGAAACTATTGACGACAAAACGCAGGTTTTCCACCGTTGCATAGACCGGCACGAAAGAAGCTGCCTGCGTGTTATCCAGAAACACGCAGGAACCCGGTTTGAGCCTGCACGCCACGGCACGTGCCAGAGCCCGCGCCTCATAGAGTGTCGGGCCCTCATCGAGTGGCGCATCGACTGCATAATCATGCGCAGGCTGAGCCCCGCCATTGGTTCTGATGACGAGATTCTGACTTTGCAGATAAGCAAGATCGGATCTTATGGTGACCATCGACACATCGAACTGTGTGGCAAGCGCCTCGGTCCGGACAAATCCGGCGCGCCTTACGGCATCGACAATTCCCAGACGCCGTTTGAGTGTTGCGCTGTTCACGCCCATCGACATGGTAAACGATCTTTCGAAACGAAAACTCTATTTTCGTTTTGTAAGATATCCAGCTTTTACCTGTCAGCTATAAAAACCGATCATCACAGGCTTGTGTTAGCCTGTGCACCCGGTTGCGTTACATTTCACCCGGGAGGCGAAAAGACCCTTCAGGGCGGCATGCTGCAGAAGCAGGATCGTCTTGGCGTCGATAATACGTCCGTCATCGACCATATGCAGGGCTTTGGTAAAATCGAGTTCCAGCACCTCGATTTCCTCCCCCTCTTCCACAAGGCCACCGCCCTTGTGCATACGCATGTCAGCCGTATAGGCCCCCGTGAAAAAATGGATGCGCTCGGTGACCGAACCGGGGCTCATGTAATAGCAGCCGATCTCGGTAATCGCGCCGATCTCGACGCCCATTTCTTCCTGTAGCTCACGGCGCATGGCCACAGCCGGATCGTTGCGATCGAGCAGCCCGCCACAAACCTCGATCAGATCGGCGCTATGCCCTGTGACATAGGCGGGCAGCCGGAACTGCCGCGTAAGAAGCACGCTGTGCCGTTCGACGTTATAGAGCAGAATGGCGGCTCCATCCCCGCGATAGTAGGTCTCACGTGTCAGAACCTGTTCGACACCATTCCTGCGGCGATAACTCAGCGGGTATTTCGTCAGGACGGCCCAGTCATCGGCAAGAATCCTTGCCTCGCGTATCGCAATACGGCCGTCCGATTGCGGATAAGGGGCAGCATGCGCCTCTTGCGCATCGGCATCATCTGTCGGATCAAAAGGCGTTTCGCTCATGGCGGCGGGCTTTCACACGCACAGATTTCCGTCTGGCTTTTGTCTGTGCAGATCGCATCGGCCGGCATCGTGCCCCAACCGGGTTTTTCCTGCGAGAGGTAAAGCAGAATCGGCACAATCGGGGCCGTTTCACCCGATGCGCTTTCTTTCAGAAAAGGCGCGGCGCTCGAAGGCGCCGGGGTTCCGGAAGTCCGATCACGAACGTCAGATGACCGGAATCAGATGATCGGGATCAGACGATTTCGTGAGGCGTTGCGTCGTAAGACGTAGCGGACATGGAGATTTCGGAACTCGGCTTGCGATTGCGCACCAGCCAGTAGCAGATACCAAGCGCGAGAACGGATGCCGACAGCGCCAGAACCTGCATCACATCGACCGAACTCAGATCGAGCACGATGAATTTGCGCACGGTTGCCATCATGCCGATCAGCAGGACAGAGCGCATTCTCACCAGACTATGAGAGGGCGTATCGGGCGCCACGAGAATCGAGTGCTTGAATTCGAGCGCAATCAGCACCGTAAAGCACAGGCCGAACAGGGATTGCAGCACAGCCGGGTTGGAGGGCTCCAGCGTGGCCGTGCGTATCATCTCATACACCGCATAGACGACATGAACGAGGCCAAGTGCTGCAACCACCATAACGCACAGGGTGAGAACGAGCATCGCACACTCCTCGAACAGGTCGAAAAGCGACGAGACTTTGAAAAAACCGGGAAAGCTCTTGATCATGGCCCTGTAAAATCTTGGTTATCTGGAGACTGACATTTCTATAGCGGAGTGCGCCTGCGGCAGCAGCAACCCAAATGTTGGGATTTCGTAATCTCCGGGCCTTATTGCGCCTGAGTGCTCGCATGACCGGTCCTCATTCTCCCGGCAAAAACCCCGTGGGACCTGTCGATGAGCCCACTTCATACCCTCTTGCCAAACCATGCCATTGCAGTGGAAATCCCTTTCCATGCGCAAACTAGACCCTTTCCTGCTCAGCCTGATCGCCGCCATCGTGCTGGCAACGTTCCTGCCCTGCTCAGGAAATGAGGCCGTACTGCTCTCCCGTCTCACGACCTGTCTGATCGCCCTGATGTTCTTTTTGCAGGGCGCAAGGCTGAAACCCGAAGCCGTGCTCGAAAGCGTGCGCGACTGGCGCCTTCAGGGAAGCGTGCTTTCCTGCACCTTCCTGCTTTTTCCGCTGCTCGGTCTGGCCTTGCATGCCCTCGTTCCCGGTCTGCTCAAGCCCGATATGTGGCATGGCGTGCTGTTTCTGTGCTGCCTGCCCTCGACGGTGCAGAGCTCGATTGCACTGACCTCCATCGCCAGAGGCAATGTGCCTGCCTCGATCTGCGCCGCCACCCTGTCCAACCTGATCGGTATCGTGGCCACGCCCATTCTGGTCGGGCTGATCGTGCAGAAGGGTAATGTCTGGTCGGCCCATGCCATCGTCGATATTGCAACGCAGCTTCTCCTGCCCTTCGGCGTGGGGCAGCTGCTTCACAAGCGCCTCGGTGCCTGGGCCCATCGCAACAAGAAACTGCTCTCGTTCAGCGATCGCGGCTCTATCGTCCTCGTTGTCTATACGGCGTTCAGCCATGCCGTCGTGGAGGGTCTCTGGCATCGCGTATCGGTGCCTGATCTGGCCCTTACCGCCGGGCTCGATCTCGTGCTTCTCGTGCTGGTACTGGTTCTGTCACGCCTGCTGGGGCGTGTGCTCGGCTTTTCGGAAGAGAGCAGTATTTCGCTCATGCTGTGCGGGTCCAAGAAGTCTCTCGCAACCGGCGTACCCATGGCCAATATCCTGTTCCCGGTTTCCGTCGTCGGTACCGTGGTGCTGCCTCTCATGATGTATCATCAGATCCAGCTGTTCGTTTGCACACTCCTGGCACGCCGTCTCGCTGCACGACCCGGCCTGCCTCTCGAGGCCGAAGGCGAGGCCTGAAACAGGCGCAGAAACCTGCCGCCTGAGGGGCTGCTCTTTTCTTACCGCTCTTTCATGGGAAACGCAGACGCCATCGGGGGTTAACCCTTCGAGGCGTCGGTTTTGTCATATCACAGCAAAGTGATAGCAAGACCTGCCGGACCGGAGAGAAGAAGGAAAGCCTGTGATCAAGCAAGACTACGTGCACTCCATGTCGAAACTGCTCGCATGGTTCGACTGGCTGCCGCCTTCACTCGCCTCATCGATGCTTCTCATTGCAGCGGCCCTGTTTGCCCTGCTGTTTAGCAGGCTGATCACCGAGGCTCTGCCGCGGCTGCCCGGACTGCGTCGCATCGCGTTCATTCACGAAACGATTGCACGGCTGCAAAACCACGTCCGCCTGCTGCTGATGATTGTGGCAGCCAGTGCTGCCCTTCCGGCTGCCACCGGCTTTTCATGGTCCACCACCCAGTTCCTGGCCCATTTCTTTGCGTTTGCCTTCATCATCACGCTCGGTTTCGGGCTGATCAAGGCATTCCGTTTCGGCACGGACAAATATCTCGACCGCATCGCCAACCGCGCCCAAGTCGATGACATCACCGTACGGTCGCATCAGACACAGATACGCATCCTGCGTCGCGTGATCGAGATCACTTTCGGCGTCATTACGGTCGGTGCTGCTCTCATCGTTTTCCCGTCCGTACGTCAGTACGGGGTGTCGTTATTCGCATCCGCAGGTGCTGCCTCACTGGTCGTCGGTCTTTCGGCCCGTCCGGCCCTGTCGAACCTGATTGCCGGTATCCAGATTGCCATCACCCAGCCCATACGCATGGAGGATATGCTGATCCTCAACGGCGACTGGGCCTATGTGGAAGAAATCAACGCCACTTATGTCGTGCTGCGCACGTGGGATCGTCGTCGCTATATCGTGCCGATCGCTTATTTCCTCGAAAATCCGTTCCAGAACTGGACGCACAGCTCGCCCTCGCTGATCGGGTCGATCTTCCTCTGGCTCGACTACCAGACCCCGGTCGATGAGGTACGCCGCATGTTCCAGGAAGAGCTCGCGAAGTCGAAAGACTGGGATCACGATATGGGGTCGGTGGGCTGTCAGGTGGCAGACAGCAACGCACAGGTCATCTCGATACGGCTGATCGCCGGCGCACGCGATGCCAACGCCATGTGGGATCTGTGCTGCGACCTGCGCGAGCGTATGCTCAAGCGCCTGCGTGAGGAAATGCCGCAATCGCTTCCCCGCAACCGGACGGCCATCGTGCCGGGTGCGGCGGACGAACCTGCCTGGCCGGACTCGATGGTCTCGCCACCGGTCAATCGCCCCATGGCAGGCGGCCAGTATAACGGCCCGGATATCCTGCCGAAGCGCTGACACACGGCGCGCCGATAAACCTCGCGTGAGATCTGCGCACCATCCGCGCGCAGATCCGTGAGAACCGGGGCTGTTCTACCCCGGAGAATGGCCGGATGATGGTTTCAGATCAGTTTTCCTGACCCACCGCATTGCACCTCTGCCTAGTGTCGGCGCAACGCCCCTCTCCCTGAGGGATGTCGCGACAAAGAGAGAGGAGCCTCAACGGTGAAACTGGTTCTCGACCCCTATATGCAGCGCCATCTTTCCCTGCCGGATATTGCGCGTGCAACAGCGTCTTACGGCTTCGACGGCATAGAATTATCCCCCCGTGCCGATTTTCTGGAGTGGTGGGTCATGCCGCGCGCCACATCGCAGCGCATACGCGATTTCAGAAAGGCCCTGCGCGACAACGGCACCGAACTCACCACACTTCAGCCCATGTATCGCTGGTCCAGCCCGATCGAGGAAGAGCGCCAGACCGCCATGCGCTACTGGCGACGCGCCATCGAGATTGCCAGCGAGATGGAATGCAAGGTGATGGTATCGGAATTCGGGCGCGGCACATCGCCCGAACGCTCGTCCGGTCTGCCGCCCGGCGTTGCCACGCCGGAAACCTGCGAGGCGGCTTTCTGGCGCTCGATGGACGATCTGGTGCCCCTGCTCGAACGCTCAGGCATAACCCTCTCGCTCGAACCGCACCCCGAAGACTGGGTGGAGACCTTCCATCCCGCCATCGATATCATCCGCAATGTCGGCTCCGATGCCGTCAGGATGTCGTATATCGTGCCGCACACATTCTTCTACGGCGAGGATATGGCGGCCATGCTGCGTGAGGCTGCCGACATTCTCGTGCATATCCGCGTGGCCGATACGTTCGACCATCGCAAATCCTCGGAGTTGCGCTACATCGTCAACCCGCCCGGATCGCGCGTACGCGTTCATCAGCATCTCGATATCGGTCAGGGCGAAATCGACTGGAAGCGGTTTTTCGATACGCTGGCCGAGATACGCTTCGATGGCATTCTTTCGTCCTGCGTCTTCGCCTGGGAAGACCGGGCCGAGGAGTCCACGCGCTTCATGCTCGACACCATGAAAAGGGAGCTGAACCAGCGCGGCATGATATGAAATCGCATCGCTGAAAAGCCCGGACCGGTTTGTGCCCCCTGTGCCGGGTGTCGCCAACCGGTTTCATGCCCATCCGGTATCCCGAACCGAAAACGGATAGGTGAAAACGGTCGGGTAAAACCCACCATCAGATATCGACGGGCAGACGCTGCACACGCGAACGCAACAGCTGCTCCTCGAAATCCAGCTCCTGCTGGAGCTCCCACTCCATCTGGTCATTGATCCCACGGGTTACGAACAGCCTGTGCAGCGTCTGGCGCTGCGCGCGCAGCAAAAGCAGTCTTGTCGCCAGCTCTATACGTTCACGCCTCAGGGACAGGCTGCGACTCATGAGAGAGCCCTGCGGCGTCTCCTCGATCTGGCTCAGGCGGTTGAGATAAACCTGCGCAAGCCTGTCGATGACATCCAGACGCAGAGCCTTGTCGGCATCCTGCCCCTGAGGCTCGCTGGCGATATGCGTTTTTTTCCTCATGCAGAAAATCGATAGCCGTATGCAGCAGACTCTGACGCGCTGCATTTTCCTCCGCAGCATGACGCTCCATACCCGCCTTGGGCAGAAAACGCAGACAAAGCGGCATGAGTAACCCGGCCCCCACCAGAGACACCACAATCACCCCGGCCGCTACGGTGATGAGCAGCTCGCGTGAAGGAAAAGCCCCGAGCGCACTCCCTGCAGCAGGCAGAGACAGGACGGCTGCCAGCGTGACCGCCCCTCGCACCCCGGCAAAGGTGAGCAGCACCGAACCGAGAAAATCGGGCCAGAGGAAAGGCACATGCATCCAGCGTGCCACCAGCCAGCGTCTGAAAATAGAGAGCCACACCCCGGCAAAGCGCAGCACCGTCATGATGGCGTAGATCGCCAGAACGAGGCCGAACAGCTGCAGGACGGAAATACTGCCTTCATGCGCGGTCGCAATCCCGCCACGCATCAGGGCCGGAAGCTGCAAGCCCAGCAGCAGGAAAATCAGCGCGTTGAAGATGTAATTGACCATTCCCCATACGGTTGTCGCCTGAAGGCGCGTCGCCGTATTGGTCTCCTCGATCATACCCATCATCTTGATGACCATGCAGGCAGAGACAGATGCCAGAATACCCGAGCAATGCGCGCGCTCACCAAGGATATAGGTCACAAAAGGCAGCAGGATCATCAGCGTGATCTGCAAGGGCGGATCGTCGAAACCGCGCCGCAGCAGAATACGGTTGAGGCGCGCCGACACATAGGCAATCACCGCGCCGATCGCGAGACCGCCGAGCGAGACAAGCAGGAATTCGTCAAATGCCTGACGGTAGGAAAACTCGCCCGTCAGCGCCGCCGCCGTAGCGAAACGGAAGCAGACCAGTCCCGACGCATCGTTAAACAGCGCCTCTCCGGACAGAACATGAATCATGCGCTCAGGCACATGCCGTCCGGCCAGCAAACCCGAGACGGCCACCGTATCGGTCGGTGAAAGCGCCGCAGCCAGCGCGAAACAGCAGGGCAGGTCGAGCGTGGGAACGAGCCAGTGGATCGCATAGCCACAACAGACCGTGCTGAGCACCACAAGACCGAAAGCAAGAAAGAAAATCGTGCCACGCAGCTCATGGAATTCGCGCAGGGGCATGCGAAAGGCATCGGCAAACAGCAGCGGCGGCAGAAAGACCAGCATGAACAGATCAGGCCTGAGCCCGATCCTTACTCCGGCCAGCGCTGCCACGACGCCGAGAATGATCTGAAGTAGAGGGAGCGGCATCCGGTTGCGTATTGCCCGGGCCATCAGGCCGCTTGCCGCGGCGAGCACAAGAAGCAGAAGAATATTATCGGCCGGTATCATGACGAAACCGGCACTGGGTGGTGTGACATGGTGGTGAGTCTGTGCCCCTGTTATCGGCGGTGGTGTATCGACCGGCGCATTATGGATCCAGATGCGCTAGAAAGACGTCATGAGCTCTTTCCGCTTTCTGCATGCCGCCGATCTGCATCTCGATAGCCCACTCAGAGGGCTCGAGCGTCATGACGGTTTGTCCATGGAACGCATTCGTGATGCGTCACGACGCGCACTCGATAAAATGGTCGACGCCGCCATCGCCCATGAGGTCGCTTTCGTGGTGATCGCGGGCGATCTGTACGACGGCAACTGGAAGACGATCAGTACCGGGCGCTACATGGCCCATGCGCTTGGGCGGCTGATCAGACATGGCATCCGCGTTTTTCTGCTGCAGGGCAATCACGATGCAGCCTCCATCCTGACGCGCGATCTGCCTCTTCAGGCCGGGATCGACCGCTTTCCCTCACGCAAGCCCGGCAGTTTCACCATGGATACGCTGCGCGTCGCCTTGCATGGCCAGAGCTTTGCCGAGCGTCACGTGCCTCATGACATGACCCCCGCCTACCCGCCGCCGGTCGAGGGCTATTTCAATATCGGCGTACTTCACACCTCGCTCTCCGGTCATGGGCAGCATGAAACCTATGCGCCCTGCACCCCGGAGGGATTACGCGCAAAATCCTACGATTACTGGGCTCTGGGTCATGTTCATGAACGCATGATCCTGAATGACGGAACCCCTATCGTCTATCCGGGTGTTCTGCAGGGCAGACATATACGCGAGACAGGCGAAAAAGGCGTCGTTCTCGTCACGGTCGAAGACCATGTCGTCAAGGCGATCGAGCCGATCTCCTGCGATGTGGTGCGCTGGACAGACAAATCCTTCGACTGCACAGCCATCGTTCACGAGGCCGAACTGCATCAGCGTCTGGGCACGCTGTTTCAGGAAACCGCTCGCGCTCATCCCGATCATCTCTGCGTCATGCGCCTCACGCTCACGGGCGAGACCGTCCTGCACGATCGTCTCAGACGACAGGGCCCCGTCCTGCGTGAAGCGGTGCAGCATCTCGCCGCGATGAGCGGCGGCGAAATCGAACTTGAAAAACTCGTTCTGCAAACGCATCCCCCAGTGGGCGAGTCAGCCGACCGCGCGCCCGTCACCGATGACACGGCCCTCGCGGCCCTGATCCATCGTGCCACGCAGGATCCGGATCTTCTTGAAGACATCGGGCAGGATCTCGATTTGTGCCTGAAAACGCTCAGTCTGGGCGATATCGCACCCGGCTCCCTGCTCGACCGGATCGACAAGCGCGACTGGACCGCCATCCTTCCCTTCATCGAGGAGGCGCTTTGCGAAAAACTGGCCGGTGAGCATGAGTCCGACCGGGGCGACAGGCGCCAGACCGAGCTTTCACCGGGAGACATGCCATGAGGTTCGCCCGGCTCGATCTCCTGCGCTATGGCAGTTTTGCCGAACGCCGGTACGATTTTGCGTCCGACCCGCTGGACCTGCAGGTGCTTTACGGCGCGAACGAAGCCGGGAAATCCACCACGCTTTCAGCAATCGGCGACCTGCTCTTCGGCTTTCCGCATCACAAGGGACAGGACTGGCGTTTCGATGCGTCACAGCTGCGCGTCGGCGCATGTCTGGAACGCGACGGCGAACCGCTCTCCCTGATACGACGACGCGGCACCAAACAGACGCTTCTGGCAGAAGATGGCTCAACCCCTCTGGATGAGAACCGGCTTCTGCGCTGGCTCGGCGGTGTGGATCGAGGCGCGTTCGAACGTCTGTGGAGCCTCGATCATGAACGCCTGCGTCTTGGCGGCGAGGCCATGGCCCATTTCGAGGACGATCTCGGCCAGCAGCTTCTGGCCGCCGGCTTCGGTCTGGACAATGTGCAGAACGTGCTCGACACGCTGGAGGCCGAAGCCGGCGCGATCTGGCGCAAAAACGGGCGCAGCACACGACTGAACGAGTTGAGAAACCGCCTTGGCGACGCACGCCAGCGTCTGGGAGCCGCCGAAAAAGACAGTCAGCGCTGGACTGCCCTCAATCGGGAGATCGAGGAGATCGATGCCACACTCCATACAATGCAGACCACCCTGAGGGACATACAGCAAGAGCGCGCCACGCTGGAGCGTATCGACCGGTTGCGCACCGATCTGGACCGGCATGCCCAGCTCACAGCCTGGCTCGCCACGGAAGAGCCTCCCCTGTTTACGAGGGAGGATCATGATGTCTTCGATGAAGGTCTTTCCCGTTACGTCAGCTGTCAGCAAAACCGCGACCGGCTGGCAGAACAGCATGAGAGCGCACGCGCCATGCGCGCAGCCTGCACACCGGATCTGAATCTTCTCGCCCATGAAGATCGTATCGACGGCTTTCAGAGGCAGCAGGCACACTACACCCCTCTGCGCGCCGCATGGCCCGATCTCGAAAGAACGCTGGAAGAACTGAATCTCACCCTGCATGCCGCAGGGCTGAAGGGGGATCATGCGGCGATGCTCGATGCCTTGCCGGATCAGGCATTGCTTGAAAACCTGCGTCCGCTTGCCAACCGGAACGATCGGCTGACACAGCGCGAGACAGAATGCCGCGAGGCCTGTGAAGCAGCACAGGATCGCCTTGCGCGTGCCAGATCCCGCCTCGACGACACGCCCGCACCACCGCTGGAATCACTGGCCATCGCGCTGCAACAGGCCGAACGGCGCAGCAGTGTGGACGCCGAATTATCGGCTCTCGCATGCGATCATCAGGAAGCCGCAACGCGACTGGCCGCTGCCCTGCGCGACCTGACACCATGGGAAGGCACGCCAGAAGCCCTTCATGCCATGGCCGTACCCGAACCGGATTCGCTCGATCGCATCATCGCAGCATGGCGCACGCACAGGGCACAACATGAAACCCTGCAAACCGCGCGCGACGCCGTCTGCGTTGCACTCGATCGACAGACCCTCGCCAAGACCCATCTTGAACAGCGCCAGATCGTCTCTGCCGCCGCACTGCTCGCAGCACGCAAGGAGCGTGATGCCCTGTTCGGCAGCCTTACGCATGGCAAGCCGGACGATGCCCTGCGCACGCGCTATCTCGATGCCGTATCTCATGCCGATACCCTGGCAGACCGACGCTTCGAGGAAGCGAAAGAATCGGCAAAGCTGACCCAGATCGATCAGGAAATCGACCGCCTGACCCTCGAACGTCAGCACCTCGAAACACAGCAGGCAACGCTGGACGCCCATCGTGACGCCGCAGACCGTGACTGGCAGGCTCTCCT